>CAKNYM010051096.1:153501-165594 GCA_932195095.1 Andricus curvator
AGGGTCGTCCGGAAAAAGGGCGTTAGTGCCAAATTTCGAAAATTAGTTATATTGGCTTAAAACACTTGTTTTGGCCTAAATCATATTTCTGTAGAAGTTCATGGCCCCGTTTGATTTTGAAAAGGGTAATAGCTTAAAAAGAATTTTTTTAAATTCAAAATTCAAAAAATTATGCGACTCTTTCTGAGTCACAATCAGCGTTTGTTTGGGACGCGCCGTTCCATTGACAAGGGTATATACTAAAACATTGCCATAATTTTTGCCAAAATTCACCAAAAAAATAACTGTACATGGACATAAAATTATGCAGAGAGGAAAAATTTAAAATCAGCAATCATAGATGAGACATTATATTGTATTATAATTACCAATAGAATTGAGGAAAACCGCCAGGGTGAAGAGCAGAGTAGCAAGAAAGATGTTCATCTTCTGTAAATCGAGGATACTGGTTTATTAAGATTTGCAGAATTTTGTGTACATTGTCACAAGTGAATGTGCTTGATTTTCCGTAGAGTATTTATATTTGAAATTTTTCAAAAGGTTTAGAAATTCTTTGAAATCTAAAAATCGTTCGAACCCGGAGAAATTGGTAATTGTTTAGAAGAAAACTTGGAAATGACCGAGGATTTAAAATTATCCGTCGGGTATACACCGCGGTCATGGTATTTTGAAAAATGTCTGGAAAACCTGGAAATATACAATAATGACTTAGAATTAAATAATTATCAAAAAGTCCTTTACATTTGCATTGATTTGTTGTCATACAGAAATTTTTGAAAAGTTACGCTGTGGTCAGTGGAATGTGTTGAAATTAAATGAAATTGACTGAATTTTGCAAAAAGTGGATCTCGAATAGTTGAATCTCAAATTGGAAATGTAATTTATTCTTGAAAAATCGAACAGTAAGAGTAGGCATGAAATAAAACTTTGAAATTAAACAATAAAAATTCGTAGTCGTTGAGAACTAATTTAGAAGCTGAAATCTGATGATGAATCAAAGATGATCTTGCGAGTGGAGATTGAGCATTCCAAGTCCAAACTGGCTTCGCGAACCATTGGATTCTCCGGATATCTTTATGTTTTTCTTCGTCTTACGGTTTACGACATCATTTCAGAATAGGTCAAAAAAATAAATTTTGACATTCGTAGTTCTAATAGTGATGAAAACTTTCTTTTGAGCATTAAAAGCATTAAAAGCGATACACTAAACTTAATCGAAAAGTCGTGCAAAACTTTGATGCAGCAATTTTCAAAATGATGCAACTTACGGATTTTGAAGAAATTAGGAATTCTATTAAATATAAGTTCATATATTTTGTATATTTTTGAAACCTTGTATAAAGGATAATATAAATTTTTTTCTTTAAATTATTGAAAATTTGTAATAAGACTGCAAGAGATTAAGAAACATTTTTTAATCATCAACAATTTTGTATAGGTATATTTCTAAAATTATCAAACTTGCGACTTTGGAAGTGATTACGAATTGTATTAATTACAAGTTAACACATTTTTAATGTATATAAATCTTGAAAATAAAACAAGAATCCAACGATCGAATTTGGACAACCACCACAAAATTCTCCTATTGCAATTCCTAAAAACAAAAAAAGTTTGTTTCTTTGGACAAAAATAAAAAAGAGGAAAGAAAAATGAGAAGGCAATCAACCAAATCCCCTTCCTTCTCTTTTTTATTTATTTCGTCTTTTTTATTTTTATTATTATCAAATATTGAGTATTGCACGTTAAATAGGAAGATAGGGACCTTCTGAAAAGGTTTTTGATTGAATGTCAAAGAAATGATGTTTTACCTAAAAAAATATTTTCCTTGGATAACAAATTTCGAGATTTTACTTTTCACAGTAATTTTTGCAATAGACAATTTGAACATAATATAAAGAATTTCAAACTCTCAATGCTAAATTTACTGATCAAGGATGTTTCAAATCATGTTAATTTTTCAAAAGTAAAAATTTCCAGAATTAGAAGTGAATTAGAAGTATGTTTACAACAAGATAAAACCATTGATCTTTTAAAGCATCAGATTTTCTTTAATCGAAGATTTTTAAACAATGACAAAACACATGAGAACAAACTTTCTATTTTGATTAAACAACAAACTAATGTTCAAGAGCAAGATTTTCGAAACAAGGTTTTACACTTGTCAAAGAGCTTTGTTGATAAGAATTGTTTGCACATTAATAGTATTGATTGTAAAATTTCTGAAGATTTCACGATAACGAAAGTTTTTCTTAAAAACAACCCTGATATAATTTGCATGAATGCTGATAAAGGAAATAGAACAGTCTCACAGTGTGCCTGAACCAACTCTAAATGCAAGGTCATAGCACATCCAATTTTTTTTTTGGATTCGATTTAGAGACTCAAAAATAGTGTGGAAAAAAATATTGAGCCAAATTTCCCGAGCCGTTTTTGAGAAAACTGTTTTTTATGGGTTCAAAATAAAAATTTTCAAAAAAATGTGATGCACTTTTATTTTTTTCACTTTATTTAACGAAATATGGTAAATAAATATAATATCATTTCATATCAATATTGAGAAAAAAAAAATTTTATTTTCACACATGTCGGGCATTGTACTCTTGTACAGCTTTTAGTAAGTTACTTGGGTAATGAGGGTGTGTGATCGAAACTTTATATTTAGCCCAGGTCGTTTTAAAATCCGAATGGACAGATTCCATGGCTTGTTCACTGTAAAATCCAAGGCCTTTCTCAACTTTAAAACAAAAATAAGGGACATGAAAAAAAACCGCGTGAACGTTAGGTGTAATTGAAATATCCAAATCACAGTAACTTCGCTCAAACTCAGATATACAATCTACGTATTTCGGGTTTAATGTTAAAGAAAAACAAGAATCAGCGACGGATTGAAAAGCGTTAAAGCACCTTACATATTATAAACAACCAATGCTACATATTCCACGTAATAAGTCGATTTTTTCTAACAGCATTTTGCAAGAATTACCTGCGAACGCTGGACTCCCATGTACAAACTCGCGAGTAACATTACACATCCTAGCCCATTGGAGACTTTCATCTTCAAATTCCATCAGCATGTGTTTATACATTTTGTTCACAACTCCGAGCATCAGATATAGTTCTGGCGGTGGAATTATTTCTAATATTTCTGTTCTAGCGTTTTCTGAGAAAATTATAGGAGTATTTGTACAATTTTTATACTTCTTCGCAGATGATGTTTTACTTCCACTGTCTTGCCACGCAAAAAAATTTTCCTTACAATTTCCAACAGTTCTGTATTCCCCACACGTGTTTAATTCATCCTTTGATGCAGTACACCATGTGCAAGGAAAACTGCTTGCATGTGGCATGATGCCCGTTAATACGTTGGCAAGTTTTAAATCAGTTGCTATTGTCCCTTTTAAATCCTTCAATTCTAAGAGTGACCACATCAATAGAACGTTTTCATATTTCTCTTGTGTATTTGCCACTATTCCAAGCAGTAGTAATTTCTTGACGCCAGAATCCTTAAAGTTTTTTTGTGACAACGCCTTCGGTATACTTCTGTCGACCTTCTACATTTGCAAATTCTGATTCATCAAAATATTGCATCGAAAGGCAAACTTTCAAAAAACCTCCGCCACTATCTATTCCGAATTTCAAATGCATTTCATCAACTTCCCTTTTTTCTTTAACAAACTGAAATAATCCTTTTACATAATTGCAAAACACTAAAGTTTCTGCAGTAGTTGCAGTATCGTTATTTTTAGTGTTAATCACATTACACTCTTGCATACTGAAATACAAATCAAGAGAATGGTTCAAAGTTTTTAATTTTTGTTTTAAATCTGTTAGAATTATTTTTCTGTCATTCGTAGCGACACGAAGAGCTGCTGTAATACCATGTACTTGATTCGTTGAAAGCCCATAACTTGTTCCAATTTTTAAGACATCTTCAGCAGAAACACGCTTTCGTTTTTTGCTTTCTGATTGCTGTTCAGTCAAAGAAATTTCCAAAGGCTTTCCATGTTTCTGAGATAAAGCGATTACAGTATTTCTATCTGATGTATTTTCCTCAACGTTTGTCGCTTTTTCATTTGAAATTACTTTAATCAAATGACACACCAAGTGTTCTTTTTCTTTTAGGGGTATATCGTTTATAATATGAATTTTTAAATGTTTGTAATGCTTCGGTGTACAAGAAAAATGTGATTTTCCTACTACTAATTCTGAATGACACTTTTTGCAGTATCTTGTTTTATTTCTTTCTTTCGCATCTGATGTGTTTTTTACGAAATTGCTGTATCCTGGTGTTCTCACTAAGTTACATAAGTCGCATTCGCATAATTTACCTTATTTCGATCTGGTTTTTTGATTTATTAATTTGAATTTATAATAATCTGGTAATTTTATACTCACTTTAGTTTCATCACTTTTGACCGAACGATAAATAAGGATTCTGCAGGCATTACAAACAACTACAGGGAGGCGATTATCTTCAGCATCATAGCTCACAATCTTTTGAATAAGATTTTTCAAATGATTACTAATCTTGAACAATTGTTTCTTTTTTTTAAGACAAAGAAGGAAAATTTTCGCACGGTTTTCATCATGAGTTCCAGCATGGTCTTTAGATTTTGCATACGTATTTTATGATTTTTTCACAACAACGCACTTGGTCAAAATATTCAAAAACACTAAACAACTGCAGACTGCGCGATGCACTATTGGCAAAGATATCTTGCCTACTAATGGGTTGCAAACATTATTTTCACGGAACTTGTTCTAGATATGTTTACATTAGGTAAGAGAATCCATCAATGTTTACATTCACGTGTTGTTGTGTCTTGTTGTCGTGTTCACACAGGCATGTATGATGATAGGTATATTTCAAGACGTACTTCAAAGACTTTATTATATTTTAGGAATTTATTATATTTTTTATAAAGTTTTATTTTGAAAAGTTGAAATTTTAATGTCTTAAGATTCTTTTTTAAATTTTATAATGTTTTTCATCAATAAAATGCAGAAAATTTTTTTTTTGCACACTATTTTTGAGCCCCTAAATCGAATCCAAAAAAAAATTGGATGTGCTATGACCGTGCATTTAAAGTTGGTTCAGGCACACCGTGGTTTGTATAAAGAAATCAGATTATATTAGGGATGTGGAGGATTTACTTTCCAATCGTGATAATTTTGATTTATAGAATGAAAATCCGTTAAAACAATTAGGAAGAGAAACTTTCAAAATTCTAGACAATTGGAGAAAGAATGGACTTTCAGGAAAAGATATAAGATGGACTGATATAAATACCGAAGACACAGTTCTTGTCAGATGTTATGGTTTGAGAAAGATTCATAAAGATGGTTATCCTTTGAGAATAGTTATTTCAACCATTAACACTTTCATGAAATTTTTAGAACAAAAATTTAGTTTGATACTTAAAGACTCCATTACAACTTCTAAATACAATATTAAAAATAGCTGGGAATTACAAAAATTATTTTTCAAAAAACTGTTTCTGATGACCATGTAATGATTTCTCGGGATGTTGCAATGTTTCCGAATATACCCCTTGAATTAGTTAAAATTTTAAATAGATGGGACAATATAAAAACACGTACTCGATCAAGTCAAAAAGATTTTATTAAAGGGCTTGGTAAATATTATACAAATGCTTTCATATTGCGATTTGATAATAATAAAAATAAAAAAAGACGAAATAAATAAAAAAGAGAAGTAAGAGGATTTGTTTGGTTGCCTTCTCATTTTTCTTTCCTCTTTTTTATTTTTGTTCAAAGAAACAAACTTTTTTTGTTTTTAGGAATTGCAATAGGAGGAGCATTTTGTGGTGGTTGTCCAAATGATATCGTTGGATTCTTCAAGATTTCTATACATTAACTTGAGTATTGGACGTTAAATAGGAATTTGATTTAAATCTAATTTTAAATTCTTAAATTTTAATACATTTTTTAGTACACATAAATTTTTTAGATTTATATAGTTTTATCGTATACTAAATTTTATCGGAAAATGCATACGGCATCGGTAGTGATTAGGAATTTTCCAAAGACAAATTCGTAAATTGTTTATATTTTTGAAACCTTGTGTATTAAATAATTTTGAAAATAATGAAAAGATTACTAAAACTTTTTAATAGTGCCGCAATGGATTAAGACAATTTTTTACAGGGAGGCGGATAAAAATTACATGACGTTGTATAATTATAATTATCAACAATTTATTGCAAGGTTTTGAAACCTCGCATAGCTTAAATCCAAAAAAGTAAAAAAATACTAAATTTTTCAGGAAATATTGATTTTTGAAGAGAATGTGCTCATAACTCGAAATATTATACTTTTTATGTACAAATTCAAAATCTACAGTTCCACAGGAAGATTATTTTTAAAAAAACTCAATATTTTCAGAGATATCTCGAAAATTCTAAATGAAAAAAATTATAGCCCAAAAAGATGCTTGTGCGATTTTTCTAGAATTTTTTAAACTGGAAATGTAACTGTTTCATTTTTTGTCGAAAATTTATCTTTTCCGTTGAAAATTATACTATTTCGTTGAAAAATTACTTTAATTTTATTGAAAATTAATTCTTTTTGCTGAAAATTAAACTATTCTATTTTTAGTTAAAAATTAATTTCTTTGGTTGAACATTTGTTTGGAAATTTATTTTACTGACTGAAAATTATCCTACTTTATTTTTGGTAGAAAATTTATCTTTTTAGTTTGAACTGCATGTATTTAGTTGAAAATTAAATTTTTTTAGTTGATGATTCATAATTGTAGTTGAAAAATCACTTTAACTATTACATTTTTTGTAAAAAATTTACCTTTTTTGATAGAAATATAATCTTTTTCGTTAAAAAATTCTAATTTTTGTTAAGGATTCATTTCTTTCATTGAAAAAAAAACTGTTAAGTAGAAAATTCGTTTTTTTTGTTGATAGAAAATTCGTCTTTTGGATTGAAAAATCCACGATTTGGACAAAATTTAATATTTTTGGTTAAAAATTCATCATTGTGTTTAAAAAATAATTTCTTTGGCTCAAAATTCGTTTCTTTTTAGTTGAAAATTAATTTTTTTAACTGAAGATATAACTATTCCATTTTCGGTTGAAAATTTATTTTTTTAGTTGAAAATTAATTAATTTTGCTGAAAAATCATTTTTTTTTAAATTTACTTTTCTAACTGCAAATTGAAATATGTATTATATTTTTGATTTGCAAATTCATCTTTTTTAGTTTAATATTGAATTAGTTTGTTGAGCATTCATTTTTTTTTTGAAAATTGATTGTCTTAACTGAAAATTTACTTCTTCTGTTTTTGGTTAAAAAATCTTTTTTTTTTTGTTATTTTTTTTTTGCATTTGAAACTTTTTTTTATATAACATAATAAATATAACATATATAACATAAATTTTCAGTTAAAAATAAATAAAATAAAAAATGCATAAAAATAAAGTTTTAACGAAATATTTAAGTTTTCAAACAAGAGGATTAATTTTCTACCAAGAATGCGGAATTTTTAAGAAAATATATGAATTTTTAACCGGATAATTGAATTTTCAACAAAAAAAGATAAATTTTCAACCAAAAATGGAATAGTTAAATTTTTAGTTGAAAAAATGAATTTTCAACAAAAGAGTTGAATATTTAACCACACAAATGATGTTTCAACTAAAATGATAAATCTTTAACTAAAAATAACTTTTTAAAAAAATTGTCGCATTTTCTACAGGTTAATTTTTAATCAAACGAGATGAATTCTCGACGAAAAATTTGACTTTCCAACAAAAAGGATACTTTATAACCATGCAGCTTAATTTTGTGCTGAAAAAGAAAATTTTTTAACAAAATATGTGAATTTTCAACCAAATAGTTGAATATTAAAAAAAAACATTTTCAACGAAAATAGTTACATTTCTAATTGAAAAATTAATTTTTCACACACAAAAAAAAACAAATTTTCAACATGATAGGTAAATATTTGACCAAAGAGATGAATTTTAAACGAAAATTTTGCATTTTAAACCACAAGATTAATTTTTAACAAAGTAGTTCAATTAAGTAGCTGAACTTTCAACCAAGAAGATTAATTTCTTCCCAAAGGAGAACATTTTTTAACAAAATAAATTAATTCTCAACAAAATAGTTCAGTTTTCAACTAAAAAAATTTTTAAGTAAGAATCTTAATTTTCTACTAAAAAATAAACGAAATTTGAACAAAATACATGCATTTCAAACTAAGAGAGACAAATTGTCACCAAAAATGAAATAACAAAAAAAAAAAAAAAAAGAAGTACTCCTCTAGAATGTTCAACTAAACTTTGTTAAAAAATGATTTTATTGGTTAAGGATTGAATTATTTTGTTAAATGTTTTTTTTTCGTTGAAAATAAATGTTTTGTAACTGAAAATTTAACTGTTACTTATTTGTTATTTATTATTTAAATAAAATTGTTAACTTTCTCATGAAGAAATGGGCTTTTTTTTAATTATTCAGCTGGAGTAGGAAGAAATAATTTAATATTATCGATTTATTCCTTAACGATTTAATAATAATAATAATTTTTGAACACTTTAATTTGAGCTGAAATTATATTTTTGTATCAGAAACAATTGTTTGAATAAAAAATATTATTTTTCTGATAATTTTCTTTCGAATTATCGCAACTTTGGTAGAGATTGGGAATTCTTTTAAGAAAAAGTTCATAAAGTCTTTTTTTTCATTCAACTTTATTTGTATGTATTTTTTTAACATCGTTTTATATGTTTAAAACTCATTTTTTTAATTCAACTTTTTGGCTAGAATACTCAACTTTTTCGCGGAAATACTATATTTTATATAATCTTATTGTACCTATACATTGATTTTATTTAAAAGGAATAATTTTCCCATTATTCCCTGTATTTCTTCTGTTTTTAGAAAATTTGGGTTTTGAATATTACGATATTTAATATTATCATTTACTTTGGGCTAAATCATAAAAATAAATTTCGATGTAGTAAAACATAAACCGGGAAATAGATTCATAGTCGTTAACTTACAACAAAATTCTTTAAGGTAGTTGTACCAAAAATCAGGCCTCTAAAAAAAAAATTTTCTATGATTATGGGAATCGAAATGATATTATCAGTTATGTCTTATAGAAAAAACATGTTTTTTTTAAGTTCCAAACTTACGAAAAATAATTATTTTAAATAAAGTTTCTGTAATTGAGTTTTTCCTTACTGTCGCTTCTTACCAATTTTTAAAAAACTTACGGATTTTAATAAATCATGGCTTTTTTCGGGGAAAATATTCGCTACAACTCTGCTGTTTCCAATTGTGAAAATAAAGTAATAATCTTCAAATACAGTTTTTAAAAATTTTTTTAAAATCTATTTCAATGTTTTCAGCCATAGACAAATCTACTCTCAAAATTGAAAACAGTAGGGTTGCAGTGAATATTTTCTTTGTAAAAATAAGACACCACTAAAAAAAATTCAACAGTTTATCAAAACTTGGAAAGAAGAGATGGTAACAAAAATTACAATGCAAAAAACATTGTTGATTAATTATTTAAAACTTTGTTTTAATTTTTTAATTTTTTTTTTTGTAAAAATTAGGTTTCTTATTTGAAATACAATCATCAGTAATATTAAGAACAGACTAAATAATGTAAAAATAATACACTTTCTGAAACTATGTCATAACGCCAGACGAGAATGAGAAACATTTCTTAGTACATAAAACAACAAATTCGTTTGCACAAATACTGCTCGCTCAAAAAATCATTCTCTTAAATTTTATTTCGCTGTTATTCAATAGTAAATTTGACAAAAAGTAAAGACGTAACAAAACTATTTAGAAAAGTTTTTCAGTAGAACTGTAGAAGTGTAAACATTTGTTGAATTTTTTATAAACAAATAAGTGGATGAAAATAATTTCGTGAGGATTAGCAATGTTTGGTCACTTAATTTCAACTAAATTGTTACAATGTATAGGCAAAAGGGGTTTGTGAGTTGGATTAATGAAAATTAATACATTTTTTGTTATATAGTGAACAAATTTTATAAACAATTATCCGTTTCCGCTATTTGTGAAAAAATAAATACCTTTTTTATGCAAAAGACCCTAAATTATCCTGTAATTATGGTTTAATAATTGTTTAAACAAACTTATATAACAAATTAGCTCTTTGGCTATGTTCAAGATATAGGGTTAATTTTTTCAACATGATTAACTGTAAATAACTAAATTTTACCGTTGTTAGTACTCTTGGGCTATGGCAGCAATTTTATAAATAAAGTTTCCTCGTCGTATTATCTTATCTTATAAACTAAAAAAACATTTTTCACGTTGGAATCAACAACCAATGACTCATTGCCATCACATTTGGGCTTATTTAGGATTATTATAGCAAGTAACCGTTTGCACTAAAATAATAATAATCAATATTAAGGCAAATAATCAATTGATACGATGAATCTTCACGAGTTTCTCTAATAATGAAAAATAATGATTTGTTTAATGCATAACAAATTATTTATTACTTTTCATTAATCCAACTCACAAACCCCTTTTGTCTATACATTGTAAAAATGTTGTTAAAATCAAGTGACCAAATATTGCTAATGACTACAAAATTATTTTCAACCACTTATTTGTTTATAATAAATTCAGAAAATGTTTAATCTTCTACAGTTTAACTGAAAACCATTTCTAAACTGTTGTGTCATTGATTCTAGATCTTTTTGAAGGAATCTGACAATTTCATAACGAAGTATTCTTCAAAAGTCAAAAATTTTGGTCATTGTCATTTTGTTTATGAAATGAAAAAGTATTAAAAACCTTTTTTACAAAATCGGATGTAAATTGTAAACGATCTATGCAGAATTTTATTAATATTTATTCACAAAAAAATGTGTACATGATGAAAATAATTGCTGATTGGAACCCGAAATACGTCATTTAAAAAAAATGTTGTCCAAAAACTCAAAGTCCCATATCTCGTTTTTGTACCTTTTCGACTGCATTTTTTCAAATATAAATATTGCAACTCAAATCGAAAACAGTGATGTAACTTTTTTTTCAAATTTACTAAATAGAGACATTATCTACTCAAAATAATTTTTTGAACCTTCGGATCTCTTAAAAACAAAAATTGCATATTTTTGAAAATAATCCAACTTTTTTAATTTTAGCCTAATTAAAAATTTCATAGGAATAGTTTCGATATATATTTTATATCTAGTAAAAGTTCGGATTGATATTTTCCCATTTATCAGAAAAACAGTTTTTTCTTTTGAAAATTTTCAAAATGTTGAAGAGCATATGCCTTTTTTAATTTTCATCAAATCTAAAGTCACATTTTGCGTTTTGAAAGTTCATTCTTTTTTATTGAAAAGTATACTAATTATTTTATTGGTTAAGAATTCATTTCTTTGCTTAAAAATCTATCTATTTTGTTAAAAATTTGTTGTCTTCTTTATGTTAAAAATTAATTTTTTAACTAAAAACTTAAACATATATGTATGTATATATACAAAAATTTTCAGTTAAAAAATTTTTTTTTATTGAAAATTCGTGTTTTTGGTAGGAAATTATTCCTCTTCTTGAAAATTCATTCTTTTGGTTGAAAATTCATGTTTATGTTTAAAGCACCTAGGTGTTGGTAAAAACTATTTTGGTAAAAATTAGTTTTTTTTTTTTTTTTTGAAAATTAATTAAATGAAAATTAAACTATTGCAATCTGGTTCGAATATTTAGGTTTTTAACTATGAAAATAAACAGTTTCGTTGAAAATTCATGTACTTTTATTGAAAATTCGTCTCTTTTCGTTGAAAATTATTCTGCTTTTGGATTAAAAATTCATATTTTTGGTTGAAAAATCTTTTTTTTTTAGAAAATTCTACTATGTGGTTGAAAATTAAGCTATTTTGTCTGAAAATTTACTTCTTCTGTTGAAAATTGGTCTATTTTGTTGAAAAATTTGTTGTTTTTTTTTGGTTGAAAATTAATTTTTCAACTGAAAACTTAAGTATATACCAAAGTTTCCAGTTAAAAAATTTATTTTTCAAAATTGAAAATTCGTCTTTTTGGTTGAAAATTTATGTT
>CAKNYM010051096.1:170594-181779 GCA_932195095.1 Andricus curvator
TAAATGTGATTGAAGATTTTAATATTTTGTTGAAACTTCGTTTTTTTTTGTTGAAAATTAATTAAGTGTAAATTTAATTTTCGCTGGATTTAAAATTCAAATATGTCGTTGAAAATTCATCTTTTTTTGGTAGAAAATTCTTATTCTTCTATGAAAATTCATCTATTTTGCTTAAAAATTAATTTCTTTCGTTGCAAATTTTTTTAAATTCGAAATTACTTTTTGAACTAAAAATTAAATAATATCATTTTTCGCTCAAAAATGTATCTTTTTTAGTTGAAAATTCAACTGTATATGGTTGAAAATTAATGTATTTTGTTGAAACTTCATCTTTTTCGGCAGAATATTATTCTTCTCGTTGGAAAACGATTGAAAGTTTACCGAGTTTGTTGAAAAGTCCTTTTTTTTTTCATTTGAAAATTATTTCTTTTATCTGTATATTTAAATATCTGATTTTTTCAAATTTATTTTTTTGAGTTGAAAATTCACCTTTCTCAGTAAAAAATTATTCTTGTTGTATGAAAAATCATCTATTTTGTTTATCGTGAAAAATATTTGATGAGCATTTATGAGTATTTTCAATTAGGATTTAAAAAATCATATTTTCTTTCTTAATTGATAATAATTGCATTATTTAAATTTCGCTGGAAAATGTATCTCTTCAAATACGCATACATTTTTTTAGATGTATAATGTTTCATTGTATGCTAAGTTTTATCAGAAATATGCACAGAAGTCCGGCGCAGCAATTTTTCAGAATTATCAATTTCACGACTCTGGTCGAGATAGAGAATTTTTTTAAAACATATCTATACATTTTTTATGTTTTGAAACCTCGTATGTGGAATAATTAAAAAAAAACATTTTTTAGCATGCATGAATTTTTCAGACGTATACACCAGACCCTCGGTTTAGGGTTCCGCGGTTTAGTAATTCCGAGAACTGCTGGCAGTAGCGGTGCGACAAAAGCGGCAGTGCCCCCAGTGGATAATTCCAACAGCTGTCAGCACATGTATTAGTAAATTTTTAGTGTTTAGGCAGGTGTTTCGATTTTGGTTGTGTTTCGGTTGTGCTACGATTTAAAAAAATGCTGACAGGATTTTTTTCGGTTATGTTTTGTTTTGAAACATTTTTCGTCAGGCCCGGCGGAACGTAGGTTCCGTATTCAATTTCTATTATTATTTTTTTACCGAAAACTGTACGCACAAATAATTTCCTATGATTTTTGCAACCACAAAAAAAAGTTCGTTCGTTTTCAAAATGTTTGTACTTTTAACGACCCTGAACCTGAGAAATCAAAGACGAAATCAAGATAATTGGTGAAAAATTCTTCAAAAAATCACTTTATATAAATATACTACAATTAAAAATGAAAACCTAAAATTATAAATAAGATATTATATTGTATGGGTATAATAGGTGAATTTTCCACAAAGAAACAAAAATAATTTTATAACAAATAGTTGCATTTACAAACAAATAGTTGTACTTTTAAGCACACGAGACGAATTTTTAACTAAATATGTAGTTGAATTTTCAACCTACAAAAATGATTCTACAACCAAATGGCCAAATTTAAAAACAAACACAAGTTTCAACAAAAAGTGGAGGAGGTAAATTTGTAGTAAAACAAATTATTTACAACTAAAGAAAAAACTAAAAATGAAATGTTCAACTATAAACGAGTAATGTTTAACTAATAATGTCAATGTTAAATTTCCAGTTAAAAAAAATGTTTGACAAAGAAAAACAACAAATTTTCAACAAAATAGTTAAATCTTCAACCAAATAGCAGAATATTTAATCAAAAGAGAGAATTTCAGAACCAAAAATATTTATCGGAAATATGCGCAGAACTTCGGGATAGCAATTTTCAAAATGATCAGACTCACGACTTCGGTCGATATGGAGAGTTTTTCAAATAAAAGTTTATAAATTTGGTATATTTCGAAACCTCTGATATTCAATAATTTTACAAAAATGAGTAAATTTTTAACTCGAAAATATGCATTTTCAACCAATTGGACGATTTTTTTTACGAAAATAATTGAATTTCTAACCCAAACAGATGAATTTTCAACAAAACAGTTGAATTTGCAACTAAATAGTTGAATTTTAAACTAAAAATTTTTATCAATTTTCAACCAAAAATGGAAGGGGTATTTCGCAACCAAACAAGAAAAAAACGAATTTTCAGCACAATAGTTAAATTTTCAACCAAAGAAATGGATCATCAGATAATAAAATTAATTTTTTAAAAAGTAGTTCAACTTTCAACCAAGTAGTTGAAGTTTCGATCAAAAAAATTAATTTTCTATTAAAAACGACGAATTTACAACAAAATAAATAATTTTTCAACCAAATAGTTGAATTTTTAACTAAAATCTATCAATTATCAACCAAAACAACAAACAAATAGTAGATTTCTTAACCAAACGAGATGACTTTAAAAGAAAAAAAATAATAGACTTTTCATCAAAAAGAAATAACTTAAAAAAAAAAAAAATAGATTTTCTTACTGGGTTCTATTAATTTAGTGTGTATGCTTCACTTATAAAATAAAATTACTAATTTTCATTGTTTCAAGCAATTAAAAAAAACCCTAAAAAGTTAATAAATAAGATTATAGGATATACAAATGTTCCGAAAAATTCCGTAATAATAGTCAGTGCCTAACTTTAACTGACTACCTCAATACATTAAGTTTAGATTTATATCTTGAAAATTTAAAAAAAAATTAATTGTACTGAACACTAATGTGTACATTTATTTTTTGTTCCAGGTACGTATGACTCCTTCAATGAATTATTTTCTATTTCAAAGTGGAACTTGATGTTCGTATTGGTATGTAAAAGATGGTATTGGACAATTTTAAGTCACTCATATCAACATTTCTTAACATGGAAAATCGGGAATTGTCAAGAAATTTGTATATACCTGGAAAATCCTGGACAATTCAGAAAATATTTTGTAATTTCAGGGTTTTGTTTTGAACTTGCGCAATGTTTTTTTGACTGTAATATAAAATTATAGAACAATGATTTATCATCCGTAAAAGTTACTTCATAGTACTTATATTATACTTGTTCATATCATTGAATTTTAGGCATGAAAATAAAATAAAAATTTCTTTTAATTATCATTCAAAGGACCCCGCACAAAATGTATTGAAAAAAGGTCTCGGTGGATTTTGATAATTTTTTGATATTTTGTAGAACATGACCCCCCGAACAAAAAATCATAATGACAAAACCCCGAAAAATGGACAGATTTTCATCTGCACCGCGCCAAAAGTACCCAGTAGCCTCCATGTAGCGTGAATGCTGGTCTAAAAGGGTACCTTTGGCGCGGTGCAGACGAAAATCTGTCCATTTTTCGGGGTTTTGTCAGAAGGATTTTTTGTTCGCGGGGCCATGACCTACAAAATGTCACAGTTGCAGAGTGCTAAGTGTTTTCAGTGAGCTTCGCGCCAATAGCTTCTATGTAGCGTGAATGCTGTTCTGAAAGGGTACTTTTGGCGCGGTGCAGATGAAAATCTGTCCATTTTTCGGGGTTTTGTCATTATGATTTTTTGTTCGGGGGGTCATGTTCTACAAAATATCCAAAAATTATCAAAATCCACCGAGACCTTTTTTCAATACATTTTGTGCGGGGTCCTTTATGGGCTTTAGGAACAAATTTATGAAATGATTTATTATGTGTTCAGTATTATTATTTGGCCATGGTCATGAAATTTCAGTACTTCACGGATTAATGGGATAATAATGGGTCAGTATTAAAAATTTGTCTGCGGCCAGCGGAATATTTTCAAAATCAATAGAGTTAACTACTTTTTACCCCCAAAGGGTAAAAAACGATTGTTTCTGGTCTTGCCGAGGCCTGACCTTTGAGATTACCCTTTCGTCTTTCCTCGCATCTAACTCGCAATTACTGATCTTGAAGCAGGACCTACTTTTCCTCTAGTGGTGATAAACAAATTACTCAGTTCTGCTCTTGCACTTCTTCTAGATTTCGAAGTTTGGATCAAACGTCTCAACAACCATGTTGGATCCATCTTTTGTTATTTATTCTTAGAGAGACCCCATCCTGATTGTCTATGTGAAATACTGTCTATCTTTGAACCAAACACTTGCCGTAAAACTATACGATTTCCAGAAGCTTGAAAATTTTCTGAGTTGATCCTTAACAGTGTGAAATGATGCACCCTTCGGCCCGATGATAAGAGAAGCAGCAATGCCACATGTCTGGATACTTGAAATAAATTTTCGGAATTTACAACTGTCTGCCTCATCCACCCAATCAGTACGTTGACATCCCATATCATAGATTTTGTTTGCGGATGATGAGATGAATCTATGGTTTTCAACATATGCTTTACCATCGGATGAGAACTTATTTCATCTCCTCTTGTTGGATTTGCAAATGCTATAACCGATTTATGCATCAAAATAGTGCTACAGGCAAATTTCTTTTCCCTATGTTAAAATCCCAAATATTTTACAACCATTTGCGGGGATGGATTATTTATTGAAACTCCATTTGTTGTAGCCCAAGAAGACCAGGATTTCCAGGGTGCAGAGTAAGTTCTTTTAGTTGATTCGCGCCATGATGACTCTAGTAAAGCTATATCTTCTTCAGTCCATCCTTTTGTCTGGGCAATCCACCCCGTACCTTCCAATCCTCCAAATTTAGGTCCGACACCTGTGGTGGAGGAGAGTTGGTTTCCTTGTCTATAAGATTCTGTGTAAGATTGTGAATTTCCCAAGAAGGTCCCAGTGATCGATTCTTCAGATCTGCTCTCCAGAAGACTTTCTCCCATCTCGGAACAGTTATGATGAAAATCCCCTGGGAGAGGTTCAGATGTTGTAGAACCCTCGGAATTAGAGATGGAGGTGGAAATATCCACGCTAGGTTGTAATTCCATACTTGACTAAAGGCGTTCACAAATGATGATTTCTGATCCCTGATTCGAGATGAATAGGTTGGAACTACTGCTGATTGTGATGTTACCATCAAGCCTATTTGTGGAACTCCCCATTTTTTGAAAAGCCGGTCTGTTACTCTCGTCGACAAATGCCAATCCGTTAGAGAATCCAGTCTGGATAATCGGTCTGCTACCACATTGTAAACTATCTAAGCTATCACTGTCTTGTTGTCTGATTGAAGAGATCAGGCTTTTCCTTGCAGAATACGAGCATTTTTGACAATTGCTATGCACACTGCCCACATTTCCTTTTTGTTTATATGCCACTTTTTCTGATCCAAAATCGATTGGTCTTTCATCAGCTTGTCTTCCAACTGGGCTTCCAACCTATGTTCCGTGCATCTGTTGTTAAATGCATAGTAGGCATTTTGGGAAATATTTTCGACCTTTTGGTCAAGTTGTTCAGTCACCATTGCAAGTCTGGTTTTATCTGAGCCGGAATCGTGAAGAGTTGATTCGGTGAAATTTCCGGAAGCGAATGAGCAGCTCGTTGCATTATTCTCAAAAACAATTTCCCCAGAGGAATTGCGAAGGAAGTAAACTCCAGCCTTCCGAGAAGTATTTTCGCCTGATACCAGATCCATCTTTGCCTAACCATAACTTTCTCCACACACAGCCTTATGATTGTCGTCTTCTTTTTTGAAAAGAATGTTTGATCCGAACAGGGATTCCATATGATACCCAGATACTCTAGTTGTCTTGTAGGTTCCAAAACTGACTTTTGAAAATTTACTTTCCATCCTAGAAGCGCGAGGAACCTTACTGTCTCCTTGAGCAAGTCTCAGGAGATGTAGATCCTGGTTCGCAAAAACAAAATGGTCGAGGTAAACCACTACTCTCATTCCTTTTTTCCTTAGCTGACTGGCTACCCAGTTTGATATTCTTGAAAAGGATAGGGCGCGCGGGAAAGACCAACGGGCAAGGCCGTCATGCAGTATGTTTCTCCCCGATAGCTCATGGCCAGATAACGTCTGTGTGATTCCTTTATTGGCACATGCAAATAAGCCTGTGACAGGTCTATCTTTGCTAAATAATTGTTCATCTGATGGAAACTTGGGATTCGCGCGTGTCTTATCAAACGAAATTTTCGTGGATGAAGATATTGGTTTAGACGCTTCAGGTTGAAAATAGGTCTCCACGAACCGTCTGATTTGGGTGTCAGAAACATGGTTGATAGGAACCCGGACTGAGCATCCAGTCTCTTTAAAACTCCCGTATTGAGAAACGCCGTTGGTTCTTTGTCCATGTCGTAAGAGGGTTTTGTCTCCATTCGCATGCAGAAATTTGTGGATAATTGTATCGAGTTTGATCCACGTTTCGACATAATGTTGTAATTAACCCCCTTGGAATTGCATTTGACCGTGTCAGTCAGAAGCGAGCAGTTCTGGATGTTTTAGCATCTGATGGCTTAGATCCACTTGAAGTCTTTTCTGATCTCTTTTGCTCATTCCACTTGAATCTTCTTGCTCCTGAGTTGGAGGAACCTCCTCGAAATCCCCTCTGGTTCGAAGTATTCCAAGATCGAAACTTTTTCTTTCCTTTTGTCTTAACTTCTGTTTGAAATCATGCGGGATCTTTGACCCTGATGGTTTCGAGGTTGGAAAAAATTTATAAAAACCACCATTATCTTTGAGCAAATCATTTAATCTTCTTTCTTCGAAAATACGTGCCGAGGAGGGCGGAACATTCTTGAAAAGGGAGGCCATGTGACTACTCTTTGGTTCATAAATCTTTCTTCTCATATCAATGACGTCCGCACGTCTACCACATGTATATTGCAGAAGTTCGGCTGAGGTATTTCTAAAAGGTGCTTCCTTTTCAAGAAAAAGATTATTTAAATCGTCACTAATGGCTAGGTGCTTTTTAGCTACGGTAGAAAGAGCGTCCTGAAATTCTTTTCTTTGGCGCAGTAAATCATGTGAAATGGTACCCAGCGAAAGATCAAACTTGGTTAGAAGGTCTGAGAAAGGTGTAGAACCTGCTAATCGGGTTAGTTGTGTGTTAACTAATAAGGCTGAAAATTCGGGTGTAGCCTGCAATTTCTTTTGAGCTTCCACATAACGGATCTTATTCCACAATTCATTACCAAAACGTTGACAATTAATACCCTGATTTGCTAACTCTTCCGATGCTTTTGGAACTGCTGGCTCCAACTCCTTAGTTGAAGGTCTGATTTCTCTTCTAAAGCAACTAACCTCAAATGTTTAGAAGGTGATCGTTCATCAGACACAGAATCTCGAGGAGAAAGACGCGTCCTACCACGATTTCCAATGTTTGGAGAATTTTTTTCAGGAACATAATCGGTTGCCAATTGACGAGAAGCCTCTTATCTTGAAATAAGTAAAGGTTTTACATCCACAAGAGAATTTAAAAATAACACGCCTCCAGCAGTTAAGTCTCCTAGCTTTCTCAATAAAGAAGGAGGTTCTAATATCAGGGTCCTGAGAAACGGACAATCCAGCATGGCTAGTTTTATGTTAGAAAAAGACTTCTCGCTCACAGATTTTGCCTAAAGTTGAAAAGACCTTATAATTCCTACCTTTGGTAGAGCAAAGCTGATTGCATTGAGCAAATGAGAATCAGGAACATCCCTTCACCAAATCTTGCTTTGAAAAATCATGAACCTTCCAGGTTTTCCAATCCTCAGGTAAATTTTGGATTGCCAAATCTTTAAGCTTCTACAAGGAGATAATGTCTGTTTCCTTTGCTGGCGGGCGTAGATATAATTCTGCCAGAAAGGGGGTTTCAAAAGATTTAAGGGCCAGATGAATGAAACTGGATTTTGCAAACAGTAGACCTAGAATTTTTTGATAGACCTGGAAATGTTATGGATTTTTGAAAACGGACTTCTCTAGCCACTCTGAACGTTCGAAATACCGAATTGAGTTAGAAACGTTTAAGTTTATTTGTGAAAAATCGGAAAGTAAGAGTAGACTCGAATTAAAAGCTTGGATTTGAAGCAGCTGCTAAAAGCTGATGCTGAATCAAAGATGAGCTTGCGAATGGACTTTAACGGAGATCGAAGATTCTAAGTCCCAGCTAGCTTTACGATCCATTGGATCATCCAGATATCTTCATGTTTTTCTTCGTCTTCCGGTTTACGACATCATTCCAGACTAGGGTGTATTAAAAAAATAGAGCTCTTCATTTGTAGTTCTAATAGTGATCAAAGCTTTCTTTTGGGAGCCAAAAAATCTCCCCTAAAGTTAAATTTGAAAAAAAAAATCTTTAAAAAGATCTGCTGTCTTCGCGTCGTAGATATAGTCCAAAAGCACTAAAAGTGACACATGGGGTAATGTGGCCCCCGGGGTAATGTTAGCCCCAGTCGTTGTTTCAGTGGGGACATCGGAAGATAGTAAATGATACTCTTTGATGAATCAAATCCATTTATTTCTTAGATTCAGAAATACATTTTCCTCCTTGCAACACTTTATTTGATTAAAAACAGAAGTTCGATTAATAGCTAACTGGCAGAACTACAATACACCCAAATTATTATCTAATTTTTGTGTCAATGGGTATTTTATGGTCCTTAATAAATGTGCTATCCATGAAAGGAAAACGATCATTACCTTTGGCTTTACCGTTTATCATAATTCGCTTAATATTATCTTTAATCATTGCACGAACATAATTCTCACAGTCAATTATAGCAACAAATCGGTAAGGTTCAGTAGTTGTTTCTAGTACCTCAATGAGTTCCGTATGTCCCTTAATGTTATTATAAGCTCCTTTTTCCGTATAGAAAATATCAGTATCAATAGGAAGATGACGTCTTGCAGTCTGAAGGAGACCATTATTTAGTATCACAGGAGGCGGTGGTGGATGATGATGTTTTTTTAATTCTGCAAGAAGAAATAGAAAAAGATGAATTTTATTACTACAAATATTGGTACGAGAAAATAGCGAATCACATGCAATATCAGTGATGGAAAGTTCCTTTTTAAAAGGAACTCTGACTTCACACCCTTTCCCCTTTCTACCCTTTTTTTTGTTTTTCGCTCAAATGCGAAATGAAATATTGGAACCTAATAAGGGGCTGTTACAAAAACTGCCTCAGGGTATTTTGAACACTTTTTCCACCTCTCCCCTTTTTCTTCGCAGATGATGACACAAACCTCAAACCGCGCAGGTTGACATCGCTAATACGAAAATTTCCTCCCTTCATTTAAATGAAACATTGTTTCTCAATTTTTTAATTTTATAAATGCCCAAAATAGAACTAAAATTCTTTTAAATAAAAGTAATGTATTGGTACCATATTAGATTCAATATGAAATGCTTAAGATTTCAAGTCGAAAATATTTTTCAAATAAAAAAAATTAATTAAAAAAAAATTAATTTAAGACTAAACAGTTGCATTTACAACAAAATAGTTGCACTTTCAAGCAAAAAAAAACGAATTTTTAACTAAATACTTGAATTTTCAACCAGAAAAAATGAATCTTCAACCAATTAGTCAAAATTTTAAAACAAAAAATAAACTTTAACCAAAACGACGACTTTTCTTTCTGCAAAGAAAAATGTTTCACAAAGTTGTTGAATTTTCTTCTAAAATAATTAAATTTCCAACAACAAAAAATTGAATTTCCAACCTAAACAGATGAATTTTCAACAAACCACATAAATTTTCAATCAAATAGTTAAATTTCAAACTAAAAGCGATCAAGTTACAACCAGAAATAGAAGAGGTAAATTTCCAATTAAAAAATTGATTTGCAACTAAAGAGTTAAATTTTCAGTTAAAAAATTAATTTTTAACAAAAAAATAAAAATTTTCAACAAAATAGTTCAATCTTTCACCAAACAGCAGAATTTTTAACCAAAGGACTATTTTTCGTTGAAAGGTTATTCTTTTCAATTGAAAAGTGCACTAAATATTTGTTTGGATCAGAATTCATCTCTTTTGGTTAAATTTCTACTATTTCGTTAATAGTTCTATTATTTAGATGAAATATCAACTATTTTATTAAAAAGTCATCTTTTTTGGTCGAAAATGTAACTACTTGGTTGAAGATTAAAAGATTAATATCACCAAATCATGAGATTAATACAAAGGTAAAAAAAGTGTTGACAGGAAACGAGCTCCCTGTAATAGAATTCAGTAAACTTCAATTAAAAATAAAAACTTAAAATTATAGAAAAGATATTATATTGTATGATAATTACCAGCATAATCAAAGAAAACTGCCATGGTGAAGAGCAAAGTACCAAGAAAAACCTTCATTCTCTAGAAATGTAGGATACTGATTTATTAAAATATCACATATGACACAATATGACACGATACAATTAGTTTATTAGTTGAAACTAATAAAACGAATTTCCGAAGCTAAAATTTCAGTTATTATTTTAGTTTTTATTCATATTTTATTTACTAGCTCACCTCTCCAAAATGTGGTTCGAATAAAAGACTTGTGTTTCCGGAAGACACCAAGTTTTTGACACTTTAACTTTTCAAACTTTATTGAAAGAATGACGGAAAAATATGGTAACCTCCACCTACATGAGATATTTACGAGTCATTGCTCGAAAGTGGTACATATATGTGTATATGCTAGTCGCTATGCCATTGGGTCTCCTTAATTATTGAGCACTGTTTCTAGGTTGCAGAGTCATTAGAAAAACAAATATGTTTATTTCATATTAAGAAATTTAAAAACAAGATTGAAAACATTTCAAACTTTATTTAAAGAATTACGGAGAAATATGGTAACCTCTACCTACATGAGATATTTACAAGTCATTGCTCGAAAGTGGTAAATATATTATGCTAGTCGCTATGCCATTGGGACTTCTTAATTATTAAGCACTGTTTCTAGGTTGCAGACTCATTGGAAAAACAAATATGTTTATTTCATATTAAGAAATGTAAAAACAAGATTGAAAACGTGTCAAACTTCATTGAGAGAATGACGGAAATATATGGAAACCTCCACCTACATGAGGTATTCACGAGCCATTGCTCGAAAGTGGAGCACATGTGTATATACACTAGTCACTCTCTTATTAGGCTTTCTCAATTATTAAGCACCTTCTCTAGATTGCAGAGTCATGAGAAAAACAAATTTGTTTATTTCACGTCAAGAATTTACAAAACAAGATTAAAAAGATTCCCAACTTTATTGAAAGAATGACTAAAAAATATGGTAAACTCCACCTACATGAGATATTTACGAGTCATTGCTCGAAAGTGGTACA
>CAKNYM010051096.1:181789-193205 GCA_932195095.1 Andricus curvator
CAAATATGTTTATTTTATGTTAAGAAATGTAAAAACAAGATTGAAAAGTTTCCAAACTTTATTGAAAGAATGATGGAAAAATATAGAAACCTCCACCTACATGAGGTATTCACGAGCCATTGCTCGAAAGTGGAACACATGTGTTACACTCGTCGCTCTCTTATTAGGCTTTCTAAATTATCAAGCACCTTCTCTAGATTGCAGAGTTATGAGAAAACCAAATTTGTTTACTTCACGTCAAGAATTGCCAAAACAAGATAAAAAAGATTCCAAACTTTATTGAGAGATTCACGGAAATATATGGTAACCTCCACCTACATGAGGTATTTACGAGTCATTGCTCGAAAGTGTCGCTATTCGTCGTTCTCAATTATTAAGCACTTTTTTTAGTTTGAAAAGCCTTGACAAAAACAATTTCGTTTATTCGAAAGTTAAGTATTCGTGAAAGAAATTCGTTAAGATGGTTTGGGCATGCTGAAAAAATGGAAGATGAACGACTTACGAAACAGGTGTATCAAGGTGAAGTAAATGGCAATTTGCCCAAAGGAAGACAGAGAAAAGAATGGTTAGAATGTGTGAATGCGACCCTAATTCGAAGAGACATAACAAGCCATAGAAATGCAAGAGCTTGCATGAGAAAATGCATGGACGTGAGGAAAGCTAGAGAGGTATGCCACGACAGGAAAGTGTGGCGACAAATAGTTTATAAGAAATAAATGAGGAAGAGTGTCAGTGGAGTGAATGAAGCCTGAAACAAAAGACCTTGGTTACTAATGGGCCCAGGTGGGTAGCTTTACATAATGACTTTGTGAGGCTCCTCACTTGGGGTAATCACTAGACAAATTGATCAGCAACCTGGGTTTGACCTTGAATTTGAAGAAAAAAATTTTAATCATTGAAATATGCAAGATAAATAAACACTTTACCAAGCAAAAATTGTCCGATTGAAAAAATTTAACTACACCTAGGAAGTTTTTTAAAAAACCATAAAGGGACAGAAGGAAAAAACATGCGGTGTAAAATTTTTGTTTGGTAATTTATTTATTTTTGCAAAGTTGATTCAGTAAAATTTTTTTCCAATAAATTCTCTTCTGTAATGGCATCGTGAAAATTTGGGAGTTTTCAGCTTTATTATTTACTAAGATTTTACATTTTTTATGAATTATTCACTCATTTTTTAATCTTCTTAAGCTTGTTAATAAAGAGTTTTTTTGTTGAAAATTAATTAAGTGAAAATTTAATTTTTGTTAGATTGAAAATTCAGCTATTTTGTTGAAAATTCATCTTTTTTTGGTAGAAAATTCTTATTCTTATATGGAAATTCATCTATTTTGGTTAAAAATTAATTTCTTTGTTTCAAAATTTAAGTATTTTGCTGATTTTTTTTAAATATAAAAATTAATTTTTTTAACTAAAAATTTGAGTATATACTAAAATTCTCAGTTAAAAAATATATTTTTTTTAGGTCAAAATTCGACTTTTATGTAGAAAATTATTCTTCTTGTTTAAAATTTTATCTTTTTGGTTGAAAATTTATTTTATTTCTATTGAAACTCTTTTTTTAATTCGAAATTACTTTCTAAACTGAAAATTAAACAATTTCATTTTTGGCTAAAAAATGTATCTTTTTTAGTTGAAGATTCAACTTTATATGGTTGAAAATTTTACAATTTTCCAACCCAAAAATTGAATAGTTCAATTTACAGTTAGAAAAGTAAATTTGAAACAAAACAAAAAAACAAATTTTCAACAAAATAAATTAATTTTTAACCAAAAAGAAACGAATTTTCAACCAAACTGATGCGTCTTCAACTAAAAATTTTTATTTTCAATCAAATACATGAATTTTCAACTAAAAAGGTCAATTTCCCACCAATAAGATGAATTTTCTACCAAAATAGATGAATTTTTTAGAATTAAAAATTCTTCTTTTAATTCAAAAAATTCTGCTATTATATTTTGGATTGAGAATTCATCTCTTCCGGTTAAAAATTCTTGTATTTAGTTGAAAATTTAAATATTTTCTTGACATTTAAACTATTTTCCTAAAAAGACATCTTTTTTGGTCGAAAATTTATCTGTTTTGTTGAACAATCGTCTATTCGGACAGAAAGTTCCTCCTTTTAGAATTAATATTTATGGGTAAAAATTCCACTATTTTGGGTTCAGAATTCATCTCTTTAGGTTAAAAATTCTTCTATTTGGTTGAAAATTTAATTATTTTCTTTAAATTTAAACTATTTTCCATTTTGTAGAAAGGCACATTTTTTGGTTAAAAATTCATCTTTTATGATTGAGAGTTAATTCTATTCAATTGAAAAGACAAATTTTTGACGAATTTAAATTTCCTTGTGTCTACTATGATATAGTTTGGTCCAGAATTCATCTCTTTTGGTTAACAATTCTTCTTTTTGGTTGAAAATTAATTCTTTTTATTTGAAAAGTCTAAGTGGGGACATAGGAAGATAGTAAATAATACTCTTTGATGTATCAAATCCATTTATTCCTTCGATTCAAAAAATACATTTTCCTCCTTGCAACACATTAATTTGATTAAAAACAAAAGTTCGATCAATAGTTAACGAAAACTTTAGAACGGGCAGAACTACAATACACCCAAATTATCTAATTTTTTGGCCAATGGGTATTTTATATTTATCAATAAACTTTTGATCCATGGGAGGAAAACGATCATTACCTTTGGCTTTACCGTGTATCATAATTCGATTAATATTATCTTTATACATTGCACGAACAAAATTCTCACAGTCAATTATAGCAACGAATCGGTAAGGATCAGAAGTTGTTTCTAGTACCTCAGTAAGATCCTTACGTCCCTTAATGTTAATCCAATTTCCTTTTTCCTTATAGAAAATATCACTATCAGGAGGAAGATGATGTCTTGCAGTCTGAAGGAGACCATTTTTTAGTATCACAGGAGGCGGTGGTGGATGATGTTTTTTTAATTCTACAAGAAGAAATAGAAAAGAGGTGCTTGGTGGAAGTTGGTGTAATACAAAGTGAAAAATAAGACGGAAGTGGAAAAAGAGGTGATAAAAAGGTGAAGAGAGGTGATATGGTCTGGTGCAACTGAAGGCAAAAAAAGGTGAAAGATAGTAGCCGAGAAAAGTGGACGGGAAAAATAGCACATGCAGGAATAGAGGTTAAGTGAATTTACCGAACCGGAAGATTATACTATATATATACGTAGGTAGAGACGCCTGGTGGAGAAAAGGAGAAAGTGAAGAAGAAGGTTGTGCGCTTGACTCAAGTGGTGAAGGTGAGACGGACGGAGCAAAGAAAAACGGGGGTACTGGAGTCAGTTATAGAAGTGAACTGTGGCAGCAAGGCTGAAAAGAAAAGTTGGAAGTTTAAGTGAACAAAGATGAGTGGAAACCATGATCCAATTCACACCAGGTCTAGCCACGCGCAAGTAAAAAAAATTGCAGCCAATCAGCAACGATAACAGCTACACCGCCATATTGAATAAATGTACAGCTGGCGGCTGTGTTGAATGGTAACCAACATGGCCGCGGAGCTGGTATGCGCGATTTGAACGAAAATGGGACGTTGTTTGGCTACACCATGAGTGAATTGGATCATGGTGGAAACGGTAGATGGTGGAGCGACGAAGAAGTGATTGGTGGAAAGAGCTTCAAAGAGGAGATACGTAGGAGGAACTGGGCAATTTCAGGAAAGAGATGAAGTTTGAGTGGGAGATGAAGCGAGCGAGGGCAGTTGCAGAGAGAAGGAAAGAAAGGAAAGAGTACGAGGCCATGCTGGAAAAAATGAAGCAGGAAATTGAGAGGTTGAGCTTGAGTCGTGGCACAGAAGCAGAGAAGGGCCAGGGGAAGGAAAAGGAAGAGCAAAGGAGAAAGAGTTGCGATGTAGGATGCCAGACGGGCGAGGAGGAGGAAACATGGAGAAAGCAACCGAGAAAACTGAGCGAGGCAGACTGGAAAATGGAGAAGGAAGAAAGAGAGTGGAGAGGGAAAAATGTAAGAGTCCTGGGAGTGAAGGTGGATGAGAATGACGTCACGAGCGTTGCGGGTACTTTAACGGCTTGGACGCAAAACATCCCCAAGATGGAAAAATCTTGGAGGATAGGCGGTGGAAGGATGCTGAGGTTGAGGACAGCGGAGAACAGAGCCGAAATTTTGAGAGGAAGTGGAAAATTGAAAGGTTCAGGATTGTGTGTGGAAGAGGACTCAACGGAAAGAGAGGAAATGATACGGGAATGGCGGGAGGAACAATTTGGTGGTGGAACGAGGAGAGGGGGTGCATGGTGGTTCTCAGCACGGAGGAAAAAGACGGAGAAGATAAAATAAACGAGGAGAAGAAGGGATACATGGTGAAGGTGAGCACGGAGGGTAAAGACGGAGAAGAAGATAAGAAGAACGAAGAGAGGGAGAAGGAAAAAGCAAAGGACGGAGTGGAATAGTGAAAGGTGAAGTGTTTTGGCTTTGGTGATGAGCAGGGGGTATGAGAGATTTGTGAAATGTTGAGAACGGGAGAGAAGGTAATGTTTTGCTGTGCGGCTTTGTTTTTGTTTACGAAGTTCTGTTTTGGAAACTTGGTATGAAATGATATGAGGTGAGATGAGTGTGGTGGGCTTTCGTTTTCTCTCACAATTAGGATAAGGTAGAAAGTTGGGGTGTAATAACCGATATGTGCTGAGAGGGAGTGCAGTGAGCCTCCGTGTTAATTATTGCCAATCATTAAGATAGAGACAATAAGTTGATGTGAGAATAGAAAAGATGTGTTGATTCAAAAAAAATCGATTGAATTATAATATTTAAAAATTTCATTGAACAGTAAGGAAGCTATGGTAATGCATAATATTTGAAAATTCGGTTCTTTACAGTAAAACTTTTTTCTTTAACATAATTAAAAGTTGATGCTAGAATATGAAAGATTCCTTGGTTTGAAACGAATCGATGGACCTACAATATTAATACATTTCATTAAAGAGTGAGTAACTTATGGTGATTCATATATTTTTTAAATCGATTTTCATATTAAAAATTATTTGATTCCATAATTTAAAGTTAATGTGAGAATAGAAAAGTTGTGTTGATTCAAGACGAATCGATTGACCTATAATATTAATACATTTTATTGAAGAGTATGGAAGCTATGGTTATGCACAATATTTGAAAACACGGTTTTTTATAGTAAAACTTTTTTCTTTAATATAATTCAAAGTTGATGCAAGACTAAAAAAATCCTTGATTCGAGACGAATCGATTGACCTCTAATATTAATACATTTTATTAGAGAGTACTTGTATACATGAAAATGAGATAGGTAAAAAAAGTGTTGACAGGAAACGAGCTCCCTATGATAGAATTCAGTAAACTGTAATTAAAAATAAAAACTTGAAATTATAGAAAAGATATTATATTGTATGATAATTACCACCAGGATCAAAGAAAACCGTCATGATGAAGAGCAGAGTAGCAAGAAGAATCTTCATCCTCTGAAAATTTAGGATACTGATTTATGAATAGTTAAAGAATTTGTTTATAGCTTAAGTAATGAATATGCTGAATATTGAGTAGAGGATTTATATCAGTCGTTATCTTATTCGATATGCAAAATTTATTCGAAAAGTTGCACAAAATTTCGACCCCGCAATTTTTAAAATTATCAAACCTACGAGTTTTGAAGAGATTAGGAATTCTTTTTATTACAAGTTTATATATTTTTTATGTTTTTAAACATCTCACCTCTTCATTGTATACTAAATGATAGAAAAAAATGCATAGAACTCCCATGCATCAATTTTTAAAAATTTCAAGCGCACGACTTCGGTAGAGATTAGGAATTTTCCAAAGACAAATTCGTAAATTTTTTATATTTTTGAAACTTCGCGCCAGACTGGATCAGGAAACATTTTTTAGTTCACAGTAAATCCCATAGACATTTTTTACCGAAAGTTGGATTAAAATGATGCAAGCAGTTGAAAACTACAATTATAGTTTTATTGTATCAATGTCAAAATAAGAAAAATAATACTAAATTTTTTAGAAAAGCCGGACGAGATTAAGAAGCGTTTTTTATTACACATCCATTTTTGAGAGGTATATAATTTTGTTGTTTAATAAATTTTATCGAAGATGCACAGAACTCCGACCCAGAAATTTCATCAATTATATTAATCTCACGACTTTGAAAGAGATTCGGAATTTCCTGTTTAAAAAAAAGTACATAACGTTTTTATGTATTAAGACCTCGTATGTAGAATAATGTAAGAATAAAAAAAAGATTACTGTAACTTTTAAATGATTCCAAGAATAATTTAAAATTTGAAATGATTTAAAAAAATATAAAACAAAAGAAGTAGAGTTTTGAAGATTTCGGAAAAAAATTGTGGTTGAAGATTAATTACTTTTGTTACAAATTTGTCTTTTTTGGTACAAAATTAATTTATTTGGTTGAAAATTCAACTATTTGGTATAAAATATATTAATTTTTGTTGAAAATTCATATTTGCGTTAGAAAAAATGTAAATATTTTTTAAAAAATTTGTCTCCTCGGGTAAAAAATTTATATTTCTTGTTTGTTGTTGAAAATACAACTGCCCTTATGCCCCGGAACCCATCAATTAATTAAACAAGTAATTTTTAGGTGATTTAAAATTATTTTTAAAAACAAAAAATGGAAATATCAATTATTTACGTTGCTACAACTAACTTCGCTCAATAACGTTAAATTTTGTATTACCGGATGACAAGATTATCCAAAAAATGTTTACTATTTTAAAGTATATTTTTACCTGAGAATAACCTGACAATCAAAAAAATCAAACGATTTGCAGCTAAAATTGTAGTTTCAGCTTTTTTTGACACTTTAATATGTCAAACTTTATTGAAAGAATGACGGAAAAATATGCTAATCTCCACCTACATGAGGTATTCACGAGTCATTGCTCGAAAGTGGAACATATATGTATGTATATGCTAGTCGCTATGCCATGAGAAAAACAAATATGTTTATTTCCTGTTAAGAAAGTTAAAAACAAGATTGAAAACAGTTTAAACTTTATTTAAAGAATGACGAGTCATTGCTCGAAAGTGGAACATATATGTATATATATATGCTAGTCTCTATGCCATGAGAAAAACAAATATGTTTATTTCCTGTTAAGAAAGTTAAAAACAAGATTGAAAACATTTCAAACTTTATTGAAAGAATGACGGAAAAATATGGTAACCTTCACATACATGAGGTATTTGCGAGTCATTACTCGAAAGTGAAACATATATCTATATACTCGTACTACTCGATATGCCATACGGCTTTCTAAATTATTAAGCAATTTCTCTGGGTTGCAGAGTTATAACAAAAACAAATTGGTTCATTTCATGTTAAGAAATTCAAAAACAAGATTGAAAACATTTCAATCTTTATTAAAAGAATGACGGACAAATATGGTAATCTCCACCTGCATGAAATATTTACGAGTCATTACTCGAAAGTGGAACATATATCTATACCCTGGGACCCCACTTTACTGGGCGTTTCGGGGGCACCCTCAATCACCTTCACGGTAAATCGGGGTTCTCAGGACCCTTCTTCTTCTTCTTCTCCTTCTTGCTTATGGCTTCTCATTGTGCCGAAGCGTAAACTGCGCAACTCCGCTGACCTTGCAAGAGACTCTCTCTCGCCTCCTTGCACCAACTTACCCGGTATATCGAATTTCGGTAAAGCGGGGTCCCAGTGTATATACTAGTCGCTATGCCATTCGGCTTTCTGAAATAATAAGCACTTTTTCTAGATTGCTGAGTCGTGAGAAAAACAAAGTCGTTTATTTCCTGTTAAGAAATTTAAAAACAAGATTGTGGAACATTTTAAATTTTATTGAAAGAATGAGAAAAAAATAACGTAACCTCCACCTACATTATATTGACGAGTTATCGCTCGAAAGTGTCGCTATCTCACTCGGCGTTCCAGAATCGAATTTAATAGAGAAACATTTTAATTACTGAAATATGCAAACTAAAGAAATACATCACTAAGCCAAAAATTTAGCTTCACCTAGAAAGTTTTTTAAAAAAGTATTAAATGTAAAAAAGGAGAAAAGTGTAATGTATTTATTTTTGCAAACGTAATTAATTAAAATTTTTTCCAAAAAATTCGCTTCTGTAATCTTATAGTCAAAATTTGGAAGTCTTCAACTTCATTATTCACAAAGTTATTGAATTTTTTTTTATAAATTATATAATTTGTTAAGTTTTTAATTTGAGAGGCTTTGTAGAAATTTGTTTTTATTTATAAGATTGTGAAGAACGCGAAGACGGGGAATTTTGAAAATTCAGCTATTCAATTTTTAATTACAAATGCATCTGTTTATCTTCTCATCCTAGTGTGAAAGTATTTGTTTTACGTAAAAATTGGCTTCGCCGGTTTAAATCAAATCTCTACGTTTTGAGACCCACTGAATCAGAAAAAAACTATTTTTGCAAAACTGTCTGTCTGTCTGTATATCTGTCTGTCAAGGCAAATTTTTCGTTCTAATTTTGAAAAATGTGATTGAAAAGAAAAAAAACTTCATTTTGCTGTCAAACTATGCAAGATACGAAAAAAAGGTTATAGACAGAAATTTGAAGCTTGTATTTAAGGGATTTCTAGAGAAGCTTGGGAAATGAAATTTTAAGGAAATGTGGTACAAGGGGTAATGTGGCACATGAGAAAATGTGACACGTGAGATAATGTGATTTCTGACACAGAGACGGCGTTGGTGGCAATATATTTTTATAGTATATCTATAGTGAGTTAATGTAGAAGGTGGAATAAAATTTTTTCGATCTTCTGGTCTTTCGTTATAAGCTTTTTATTGACCTAAATAAAGTGTTTAAATTGGAAAAAACATTTAGACGCACGTTTCGCTTGTTCCAAATTACCAAGAAATATCAGTAAAACAATACATAGACCATCATAGGTTTTAAAAAACAATCCTCGTAAAAACAACATATAATCTCCATCATCTATTCCTCAAAAGAGAGAAGGAACAACCATTTTTTAAAAAAGAAGTTAGAATGTAACAACTATAAGAGTTGAAAACAAAAAGATTTTTTGGAGAGATTTTTCATAATGAAAAGGTTAAGTAACAAAATTAGAGTTACAGAGTAAACAGTGAGTCCATGTCTGTGGATTGGGATAAAAGAAAAACATTTTCTAAAAAACAATTCGGCGGAACAAAAAAAAATTGATTCCACCTTCTACAAAGATAATTTAATTTGAGAAATATTTCAGCATTCCTTCGTTCATATAGGGACATTGGAAGATAGTAAATTATACTCTTTGATGTATCAAATTCATTTATTTCTTTGATTAACAAGTACATAATATTATCTTTTTGCAACACATTATTTGATTATAGAATGACATTCGATTAATAGCTAAGGAAAATATTAAAACGGCTAGAAACACTACTGCCAAATTATTATTTTATTAGTGCCTCGAAGGGTATTTTATATTGAGCAATAAAATTGTTATCCATTGTAGGATAACGAGCTTGATCTGATGCGTTCGGGTCTATCATAATTTGATTATTTCCCTGATAGATTGCACGGATAATATTCTCGTCGTCTATTCTGGCAACAAATCTGTAAGGGTTCTTAATTGCTAGTACCCTAGAAGGATTAGGAACATTCTTTGCATCAAGCAACCCAACATGCGCCTTGAAGTAAATATCATCAACAGTAGAAATTTGATAATAAATGTCAGTACGAAAGATATTTTTATCTAAATGCGCTATATCGGGTGGAGATGGAGGCCGAGGCTGAGGTTTAGTCGGAGGTCCGGATAGAGGAGATGGTTCTGGTGCAGAATGAATTTCTGTAAGATAAAATAGAAAAAGATGAATTTTATTACTTCAAATATTAGTACGACAAAATTGCGCAGCACATGCGTCTAGATGCGAATTTATTTAATAGAACCGAATAAGGGGCCGTTTCAGAAACTACGTTTAAGATTTCAAATCGAAACATAATGCATTTTCAACAAAATAGTTTAATTTTAAACTAAAAAAGATAAATTTTCTACCAAAAGAGATGAACTTTTAATGACAAAGTTGAGTTTTCAAGCTAATAAGTCGTATCTTTCACGAATCATTTGACTTTCAAATCCGAAAAGATGATTTTTCAAATAAATAGATGAATTTTCAATTAAGAAAAAAAAAATAATTTTAGTCCAAACAGTTGTATTTACAACGAAATAGTTGTGCCAGAATATTAAAATTCAACCAAACACAGTTGCATTTTCAAACAAATAATTTTAAATATTGAAGCAAAAAAGGAGAATTTTTAGAGGACTGTGGAATTGTCAATCCAAAGGACGAATTTTCTATCCACAAAGAAATATGTTCCACAAAACTTTTAAGTTTTCAACAAAATATTTAAATTTTCTACAAAATAGTTGAATTTCAAAAAAATAATTAATTCTAACTGGAATTATAAATTCGCAAGAAAAAATTAACAAAGAAGATTAACTTTCAGCAAAGTAGTAAAATTTTCAATCCAAAAGCCAGAAAGATGAATTTTATACGAAAAATATAATAGTTGATATTTCAAAGAAGAAAAGATTTTAATTTCAAATTAAAAAAGTTGGATTTACCAACAATCGGAATTCTCAGCCAAAAATTGGATGGTATATATTTGAATTTTCTATGAAAAAATCAAATCAACTTTACAGCGCAGTACATCAATTTTCAAAGAAATGATAGAATTTGCAAAAGGTTTTTGAATCAAGACTTTTGAATTAAGGAGGATTAATTTTCGAAGAAAAATAGTTTGATATATGATTTTAACATTGTGTCTGTTAATTTTAAAACTTAGGTAGTATGTTCTTGCACAGATTACACTCTCAATAAACTGGCTTTAAATTTAAATATGTCCATAGAAAACATCGATCATTCTCAAAATGTTCAGACTGTTAAGGATACTGAGTCTGAGAGATCAAGGTTAAAATCAAGAAAATTGGCAAAAGATATATAAGTATACTGCGATTGAAAATAAAAACTTAAAATTATAAAAGTGATATTATATTGTACGATAATTACCAACAGAATTAAAGAAAACTGCCAGGGTGAAGAACACAAAACCAAGAAAGATATTCATCTTCCGTAAATGTAGATTACTATTTTATAAAGATTTGAAGAATTTCTTTAAAGTTTTAATAATGAATATGATCGATTTTAAGTAGAGATTTTATGCCAGTCATTAATTTATTTGGTATACAAAATTTAATCAGAAATACGCACAAGACTTCGATGGTAAATAATGAGTATTCATAGAAATTTTTCAGTTTATATACACTAGTCGCTATGCCATTGGGCGTCCTAAATTATTAAGCACTTTTTCTACATTGCAGAGTCACGAGAACAACAAATATGTTTACTTCCTGTTAAGAA
>CAKNYM010051096.1:221396-254246 GCA_932195095.1 Andricus curvator
TTATGAATGAAAAAGCAAGACAGCATCTCAAAGATCATGATTTTGTACCTCCCAGATTGTTGTGGGCTAGAATGAAGGTAGGAATCAGAAGGTTATTTATCATAGCATGCTACGCCCCAGTTGACAGTGAGCCGCGAGTAGTCAAAGACGCCTTCTGGGACACTTTAAATGACACAATAAGTACTTGCGATCAAGGTGAAAGAATAATTCTGCTAGAAGATATGAACGGATGGGTCGGCGTTCAACGTCAGGATACAGATACAGAAAGGGTACTAGGTAAATTTGGGGATCCAAGAAAAAATTATAACGGGAAAAAGTTAGTTAGCTTATGCTTAGAAAAGGGCCTATTTGTTACAAATACTTGGTTTCGACATAAAATGATCCACACTTACACCTGGTGTAAAGGAAATAACCGCAGTATAATTGACTTCGTTATTGCAGATGAAAGACTAAGAGAACTAGTTATAGATACGAGAGTCATGAGGGGATCCGAATGCAATACTGATCATTACCTTTTAGTCTCCAGAATGAACTTAGGGCGGGGATGGAGAAGGAGGAGAACCAAACAAACGAAACAAACGCGAATCAGGGTTGAAGATTTACAGAAACCGGAATTGCGAATAGATTTTCAGAATAAGATAAACAAACGCATAGATAAGGCAATTTGGGAACCGCTTGAAAGGAATAAAGATATAGAGGGCGCGTGGTCTTTATTACGGGATACCATTGTTAAAAGAGCGATTGAAGTGTGTGGTACGGCAGTGGTAGGGAGAAAGTCTGGCGATGCGTGGTGGAATGATGAAATTGCGGCAGCCCAAAAAGAAAAAGAAAAATCACACAAAAAAACGCTGAACATGACAGGTCTTAGCGATGATGAGAGAAATAGGCTCAAGAATGATTACAGACACAAAAATAGGAAAGTTAAACGACTAGTCAAAGAGAGTAAAGAGAAAATCAGAACAGAAGAAGAGAACAAAATACAAAACTGCTTTGGAGGAATAATGAAACTACTATATAAACAGTTGAAGGAAAGTAAAAGTACAGAGTTTGCCAGCATGAGAAACAGCAAAGGTGAAATGCAATATGATATAGACGGGATAGTAGACGCTTTAAAAGACTCTTTTAAAGAACTATTAGGAGGTGAAGATATAGGACAACAAAACTGCGACATAGAATATAATGAATTAGAAAACCCAATTGAAAAAGTCTGTGTCACTGAGGTCAGAGACATAATAAAGAATTTGAAAAACGGTAAGGCTGCTGGTGCAGACAGTATTAGCGCTGAAATGCTTAAATACGGTGGCGAGTACATGCTTCACAGGTTGTGCGAATTGATAAATTTGTGTATCGAGACAGGAAAAGTTCCAGACGATTGGAGAAAAGCGATTATCGTACCAATATACAAAAGAAAGGGAGACAAAAGCAACTGCAGCAATTACAGAGGTATCAGCCTACTAAGTACCGTAAGTAAAATATACTCAAAAATACTCATTCGTAGGGTAATGGAAATCACAGAAGAAAAAATATGGGAAGTCCAAAGTGGATTTATGCCAGGAAGATCATGTACAGATCAGATATTTAGCCTAAGACAGATCACAGAAAAAAGCTTGAGAGTAGGAAAGAAAGTTTTCTGTGCATTTATTGACCTAGAAAAAGCATTTGACACGGTAAATAGAAGTAAACTTTGGGAAGTTCTTAAAGAATACGGAGTAAATGGAGGGCTCCTGCAAGCAATAAAAACAATATATACAGGTAGTAAAGCGAGCGTAAGGGTAAACGGGAAACTGAGTGACTGGTTCGATATTACGCAAGGCGTGAAACAAGGATGCGTTATGTCCTCGTGGCTATTTATCATATTCATGGATAAGTGTCTAAGAACTGCACTCTTCGACGAAGAAGGTGTAAATCTCCAAACAGTTAGGTACGTGGGTTAGCTTTCGCAGATGACAAGATTGTTATGGCAGAATCAGTCGAGGACTTGCAAAGAATGTTGAATAAACTTCATACAAGCATGAAGGACATGGGACTCAAAATTAACGTAAATAAAACAAAAATCATGGTGTTTGAAGGAAAGAGTGAGAAAACAATGTGCAACATTGTCCTAAATGATGAGAGATTAGAACAAGTTGACAAGTACGTATACCTAGGTAGTCTATTCACTAGCGACGGAAAAATAGATGGGGAGTTAGATAGGCGCATAAATAAGGGTAAACAGGTTATCGGTAGAGCAGGGTCCATCCTAACAAATAAAAACATAACAAAAAAAGCTAAAATGGCCATACATAATTCTATATTCGTACCGACTGTACTATACGGTAGCGAAACATGGACATGTCAAGAAAAGGACAGGAGTAAAATTAACGCGATCGGCATGAGACCTCTGCGCATAATATGCGGGAAAACACTGATGGACAAAGTCCGAAACGAGACAATCCTCAAAGAATGTGGTGCAAAAGAGACAATAGTTGACACATGGGAAAGAAATCAGTTAAGATGGTTCGGTCATCTTGAAAGAATGAAAGATGAGCGATTGACCAAACAAGTGTACAAAGGTAAAGTAAATGGCAGAATGCCTAGAGGTAGACCGCCGAAAGAATGGTTAGAATCGATAAATGAGACATTAATCCGAAGAAACGTAAGAAGCCATAGAAACACACGAGCTTGCATGAAAAAATGCATGGACGTGAAGGAAGCTAGAGTAGTATGCCAGAACAGAAAAGTGTGGCGACAAATAGTTTGTAAACAGAGTGACAATAGAATGAATGAAGCCTGAAACAAAGACCTTGGAATCTAATGGGCCCAAGTGGGGAACCATACATAACAATTTTGTGAGGCTCTTCACTTGGGGTGATCGCTAGAGTGATTGATCAGCAACCTGGGTCGGAGCAGTGTTGCGGAATAAACGTGTCATTTGAATAAATGACACGAGAATTCCAGATCAATCTAAAACATATATACCTAACACCTATATACCTATCTACTTTACACCTATATACCTATCTAACTTATACCTATATACTCTACACCAATTCACCCATATACCCAATACTATTTTCAAACCGAGCAAGTCACGCTTACCCCGAAAGGGAAATGGCCTAATGGTATAATAATAATAATAATAATAATATTGTATGATAATTATCAACAGTATTAAAGAAAAGCACTAAGATGAAAAACAAAGTACCAAGAAAAATATTCGTCATCTGTAAATAGAGAATACTTTTTCATAAATATTTAATGAACTTTTTCAAAGTTTTAATAATGAATATGATGGATTTTGAGTAGAGTATTTGTGCCAAGCGTTGTCTTATTTGATATACAAAACTTAATAAAAAAGATGCACAAAACTTCGATGCAGTATTTTTATAAATTATCTAACTTACAGCTTTGGAAGAGATTGGGAATTCAATTAAATACAAGCCTGAAACATATGATGCTTATGCAAATCCACAGTTTTTGACCAATCAGCATCAAATTTCGCACACATATTTTCTGGGCTCCCGGACAAGTCGTTTGGGTATAGGAGGGGGGGGGCATATGGAGGCACCATGGCGCATGTACACACCTGTGAAACTCCTACATGTTCATACTGTAGTCTCAGATCGCAATTTTGCAAAAATCACTTATTATAATGGAACGAGATAATTTAATTTGAGAGGTATTTAAGAATCTCTTTTTTCAGGTAGGGACATTGGAAGATAGTAAATTATACTCTTTGATGTGTCAAATTAATTTATTTCTTTGATTAACAAGTACTATTTTCTCATTGCAGCACATTATTTGATTATAGAAAGAAGTTATATTAATAGCTAAGGAAAACATCAGAAGAGCTAGAAACATAATACTACCAAATTATTTTTTTATTTTATCGCCGAAGTTTATTTTATATTTCTTCATCAAATTATCATCTAACTTAGGAAAACGAGCTTCACCTTGTGCTATAGTGTTTATCATAATAACTTGATCCTGTCCTCGAAACATTTCATTAATAGAATTATCGTGACTTATTATAGCAACAATTAAGTAAGGATTAACAATTCTTAGAACCTCAGTAAGTCCAACGTCTTTTGCGTTAACAAAGCCAGGATCTTTCCAGTAAATATTATTAGCAGTAGGAATTTGATAATGTTCAGTGCGAACTTCATTTTTATTAAAATGCACAAAAGTATCGGGTGGAGGTTTAGATGCAGGTGGTGGTGGCATAGAAGGTGCAGGAAATTTATTTTCTGTAAGATAATATGGAAATGGATTAATTTGGTTACTTTATATATTAGCACGATACAATTACGAAGTACATGCAATATCAATAATGTGGAAGCTACTTTTTAAAAGAACCTCAGACTTTACACTCTTTCTCCAATTTCCCTCTTAAACGTCTTAAAAATGGGGAAATAGGGTCAACTTTCACGAAAATAGGGGAGTAATAAATGAAGAAACTCCCTTGAATGAAAATAATTTATAGATACCATAGTTACTTAACTCAATATGAAACGCTTAAGATTTCAAATCGAAATACGGACGTGGCATTTTTCTGAGTTGAGGTCAAAATGATTATTTTTGGGTTTGACTGGGCAATAATACTGGGACCTATAGTGAATTAATTGAGACTATACTCATATCTGGATATGTACCGGAAGTAGGTAAATTTCATTTTCAAAGAAAAAATATAACATGTGTGCTTACGGCACTCGCCAAGTTTAGATGCTTTTTTTCGAAAAACAGTTTTTAGAAGTTGGAACTTCAAAAATGCCCGATGATTCATTTTTGAACTCGGAGGGATCATATAACTTCGATCATTTTCAAAATATTGAGTTTTAAGGACCGTGAACATGAGATACCAAAGATGGAATAAAGAAAATTGGAAAAAGATACTCATATGTATATTGCGATTGAAAATGAAAACTTAACATTATAAATGTGATATTGTATTGTACGATAATTACCAGCAGAATTAAAGGAAACCGCTAGGGTCAATAGCAGAGGACCAAGAAAGATATTCATCATCTGTAAATAGAGAATACTGTTTTATAAATATATAATGAATATTTCTTACAGTTTTCATAATAAATATGATGGATTTTGAGCAGAGTGTTTATGCGAGTCGTTATATTATTTGATATACTAAATTTAATCAAAAAGAAGAAAAAAACTGATTTGGAAGGGATGAAGAATTCTGTTAAATAAAAGCTAGGAGATAAAGTGTTGTCTCAGTATGAATAATTTTATATAGAAATTGAATATATAATTAAAAATGGGCTTTATATTATGGATGTAGAATTATACTCACAAAAATTTAACCGATTCAACAGGTTTAGGGAAAATCGTCAAACGGGTGTAAATAATGAGTATCCATGGAAGCGTTTCAGTTGATATAGACTAGTAGTCCCTATCTCATTAGACCTATTAAATTATTGAGCACTTTTTGTATTTTGCAGAGTCATGAGAGAAACAAATATGTTTATTTCCGGTTAAGAAATTTAAAAACAAGATTAAAAACGTTCCAAACTTTATTGAAAGAATGACGGAAACATATGGTAACCTCCACCTACATGAGGTATTTACGAGTCATTGCTCGAAAGTGGAACACATATGTACATATCATAGTCGGGATGTCATTGTTCCTTCTAAATTATCGAGCACTTTTTTTAGATTGCAGAGTCATGAGAGAAACAAATATGTTTATTTCCGGTTAAGAAATTTAAAAACAAGATTAAAAAGCATTCCAAACTTTATTGAAAGAATGACTGAAAAATATGGTAACCTACACGTGCATTAGGTTTACGAGTCATTGCTCGAAAGTGGAACACATATGTGTATATGCTAGTCGCGATGTCATTGTTCCTTATAAATTATTCAGCACTTTTTATAGATAGCAGAGTCACGAGAACAACAAATATGTTTATTTCCTGTTAAGAAATTTGAAAACAAGATTAAAAACATTGTAAACTTTATTGAAATAACGACTGAAAAATATGGTAACCTCCGCCTACGTGAAGTATTTACGAGTCATTGCTCGAAAGTGGAACATATTTCACAATTCGTCTATTTTATCCTACATTATTTACGATGCAATTAGTTTGTTAGTTTGAGTCAATAAAACACATTTCCGCAAATTTGGCACTTACCCCCTTTTGCCCCGGTACCCGTCAGTTAAAAAAAAAATTCAGGTTGTTTAAAATTTTTTGTAATAAAAAAATAATGCGAATATCGATTATTTACGTTGCTACAATTAACTTGATTCAATGAAAATAAATGTTGTATTTCCGGTCGACAAGAAAATTAGGTATTGTACAGTAAAAAAAGGATAATTTTCGTTGCAGAGAATTTTGCTCCAACGATCATTTGGCTCTCGAAATCATAATGATCTATCTATTCGGATCATTTTGATCTGACTTTTGATTCCGGTATCATTTAGAATATTTTTTTACTGTGAAAAAATAGGTTTAATAAAACCCTGTAATTAAAAAAGTTATTCCTCCAAACACAAGCGCATAATATTCCAGAGACATGATATTCTCAACTTATTAATTTTCACGCAAATAATGCCCCAATTGAAGTAATGCTCGAAATTGAATTTTTATTTGGTAATTTAATTATCACTTACTATGTTTCTGAATTACAATAGAAAATTTTGTGAATAAACATAATTCTGATTTGAAACAGATAATTTTGGAAAGTAATTTAATTGTGACTTGGTATAAGGAATTCGCTAAAAGAATTATAAGTTTGAACGAGGAATAAATAAGCTAAATATATAGAAAAAATTGTTTAAAACTTGTTTTAAAAAGTTTAATATTAATTTAAATAAATACGATTTTCATTTGTGTAACAGTAAATTTATAGTACTATATTTATATTTATTTAAATTGAAATTCTTTTTGTAGTTTCCAGAATTTTATTAGACACCCTGAAAAGTTAATAAATAAGATTCTAGGACGTCTAGATTTCTATCTTGAATATTTTCTAAAAATTATTATACTCAATCCTAACTTGTACTATTATTTTGTGTTTCAGGTACGTATGACTCCTACAGTTGATTATTTTCTATTTCAAAATAGAACTTGATTATCGTATTGGTATGTAAATGATGGTTTTGGGCAATTTCTATTTTCTCTACTGGAAACTCCGGAGAACCTAGAATTGTCCAAAGATTTTTATATATATCTAGAAAATCTTTGAAATTTCAGGTAATATTTTTTAAGGCATGGAAATTTTTCGAGTGTGCTCAATAAATATATTTTTAAATTTAATATAATGTAATATAATTATAATATATATAGTAATAATATTATTAATATAGAAATAGATGAATTTCATTACTTCAAATATTAGCACGACAAATACGACTTGGTTAATTTTGCATGTTTATAATTTATTATCATGAAATTTTGAACATCTTTTTAAAATAAGTCATCTTGAAGATTTGCAATTGAAAATTCCTTAATTTTAAATTTTTGTAAATCTACAATTAAAAATGATGCATTTTTAAGTATTTTTTTTTACAAATAGTTCAATTTTGTAGATAAACAATAAAAACTCTTGCATTTTAAAGGCGTGTGAATAAAAATTCGTATATTTTTCTGATTTTGATGATCAAAAGTTAAGACTGTTAAATTCTCAATCTACAAATTGCAAAAAGTTTTAATTGAAGTCATCAAAATTACAGAATTTTCAATTCTGAAACACATTTTTAATTGTAGATATTCAAAATTAAAAACACTTCAATTTTAAAACTTCATATTCACCTTTTTACCATTTTCAAGAGTTGCAATTGAAAATTTGTGAATTTTGAGAATATAGAATTCCAAATTATTTAATTTTCAATAAAAAAATCTTCAAACCGAAAATTTTTCCCAGCGATAAAAGTGGCGACATTTAATTTGAATATGTTCAAATGTTTTGATTTAAAGGTTTTTATAAATAATAAAAGTTGAAGGCCTTTACCAGCCATTGCCATTTCATTTGTACAATTGATGTTTGTGAAATTGATACTTTACCATTTTGAATGTTTCATTTTAAGATGTTTATTTTGAGACAGTTTTTTATATTTTCGACAGTTATAAACAATAATAAATTGTTTAAACAATTATTATTTTCTTAACCTCAATTAATTATTACCTTAACATAATTGCAGAATGGAAAAAAGTAGAAAAATTTGAAAAACTGCAACTTTTTAACGTTACTCCGAGAGAATATTGTTATGAATAATAATACATTGTTAAAACAATTATTTTTGTTGAAAATGAAAAAAAACGCAACATTGTAACTCTATTCTAAGTAAAAATTGCTATAAACAATAATCAATTGTTTAAAAGATTTATTTATAGGTACATCTAATTATCAGTAGAAATTTATATATTATGTATTAGAAACAATATTTTCACTAAATCAAACAGAAAAAAATTAGCGCAAAAAGCTTGCTAAACCAACTATTCACTGACGGAATTTTCTTGGGACCCTGTATAAGATGTTGCCAATTTTTGAAAATGGTTTATGATATTTATTGTTAATATTGAAAATTAAGACTTTCTGACACAATTTGTGACTATATTATTATTATTATTCACCGAGCGTAATGTTTTTTTCTCATATCTGTTCCCTAATAATAACAATTAGATGAAAGCCGTAGATGATTGTTTAGTTTTCTTCGGAGAGTACTTTTGTTTATTTGGAACAGTAACTGAAGGTAGTGATGCATTCGAGACGATTTCGAGAAAATTCGAGATTTTCTTGAAACATGTTCAGGTGAACTCAAAACTTCATGAAGATCTAGAATCTCGAATAAAAAATTTCGAGATCTCGAGTCGAGAATCTCGAAACTTTTTATTCGAGATTCTCGTTCTAAAAATGGCAACTGAATATCGCGCAATGTTTTCTCTAACGGTACTGTTGGGAAAAATAATGACACCAGGTGGCATTCGAGCTCGGACCGAACCACATTTAAAATTTCGCGCCATACGAGATTACCAACCACAGCTCAAGCAGATGACTGCCATGTCAGTCGCATGTTTTCATGTAGAACAACAGAATCCGTGAAATCTTCAATTATCTGCAAAATCCTTAAAATGCTTCAAAATTTTATTTGGAAATCTTCATTTTATTTTACATTTTTTTAATTATTCTTGAATTTTTAAAGGATTGGATTGAATTTCAAGCCCGAATTTAAGGGATTTCTGTAAAACTTTGGAAAATGAGAAGAAATTTCAAGGAATTTCTAGCGATTCCAAACTTTTCAAGTGATTTTGAGGTATTTCAATAATTTCAAAAGATTTAAGGGATTTTTTTGGAGCTCCCTCTCGATTCCTGACACAGAGTCGGTGGCGAGATCTTATCAGAACAGAGCGAGATAATTTAATTTGATAAGTATTTAAGCACCTCTTTATTCAGGTGGGGACATTGGAAGACAGTAAATTATACTCTTTAGTGTATCATATTCCTTTATTTATTTGATTAACAAGTGTTATTTTCTAATTGCAAGACATTATTTGATTATATAAAGAGCTTCGATTAATAGATAAGGAAACCATCAGAACGGCTGGAAACACAATACTACCAGATTATTCTATTAGTTTATAGCCCATGTGTATTTTAAATTTATCAAGTAACTTTTGATCTATTGGAAGAATACGAGCTTCACCTTTTGCTGTAGGGTCTATCATGATTTGATTTTTTGATCGATTTATAGCTATAATGGTATTATCGTGGCCAATTACAGCAACGATCCGGGGAGGATTAACAATTTTTAGTATCTTAGAAGGTCCAACATCTTTCGCGTGAGTCCGGCTACCATGTATCCAGTAAATCTCAAGATCAGTAGGAATTTGATATTTTTCAGTATGAACGATATTCTTATTGAAATGCGCTGTATGCACGGGTGGAGGTTTATGTGCAGGTGGAGGTGGAGGTGGATGTTGAGGTTTATTTTTAGGTAAAGGTAGAATAACAGGTGGAGGTGGAGGTGGAGGTGGAGATTTATATGGAGGTGGAGGTGGATGTTGAGGTTTATTTTTAGGTAAAGGTAGAATAACAGGTGGAGGTGGAGGCGAGGGTGGAGATTTAATATCAGGTGGAGGTCCTGGTGCTGGTGCTGGTGCTGGTGCAGGAAATTTATTTTCTGTAAGATAAGATGAAAATAGATGAATTTTATTACTTCATATATTAGCAGGACAAAATTACGAAATACATGCAACATCAATGATGGGTAAGTTACTTTTTAAAAGAAACTCAGACTTTACACTCTTTTTCCAATTTCACAAAATACAAATATAATATTTTAACACACTTCTCAGCCCAAAATTCTTTCAAAATGGGGGAAATAGGGTGACCTTTCACTAAAATAGGGGAATAATAAGCGAATCGACTCTTTTGAATAAAAATAATGTATACGTATCATATTGAAATCAATATGAAATGCTTAAGATTTCAAATCGAAATATATTGTATTTTTAACAAAATGGTAGAATTTTCAAATAAAAAAGAATTATTTTCTACCAAAAGAGATGATTCTTCAACAAAAGAGTTGAGTTTTCAACCCGGAAAGATGGTTTTTCGACCAAATATATCCATTTTCTAAGAATACACATTTTAATTTTAGACCAAACAGTTGCATTTGCAACCAAATAGTTGTACAAAAAAAAATTAAAATTGAACCACAGTTGCATTTTCAGCAAAATAATATTACATTTTGAAACCAAAAAGGCGAAAAAGACAGTGGAATTGTCAATCCAAAGGACGAATTTTCTATCTACAAAGACATATGATCCACAAAACATTCAAGTTTTTAATGAAATAATCAAATTTTCAACAAAACTTTCAACCAAAATTATGAGTAAAAAAAAATAACAGAGAAGATCAACTTTTAATAAAGCAGTTGAATTTTTAATCCAAAAGCTAAAAACACGAATTTTCCACGAAACAATAAAATTTTGAAAAAGAAAAGTTGCACTTCAAACAGAAGAATTATATTTTCAACCAAATAGTTGAATCTTCAAAAAAAAAAAAATGAATTTTCAACAATGAAGTTCAACTTTCAACCAAATAATTGATATTTCAATCGTAAAAGATTAATTCTCAATGAAAAATATAATAGCTGATATTTCAACTAAGAAAAAATTTTGATTTCAAATCAGAAAAGTTAGATTCAACCAAAAATATGAATTTTTAATGGAAAGTGCCATAGTTTATATTAGAAGTACAAAAGATTTTAATTAAAAAAACATTATCGAATTTGCAACTATAACAGTTCAATTTTAAACTAATAATGTAAATGTTAAACTGCAAGTCAAAAAAATTTATTTCCCACACAAAAAACGACCTTTCAACATAATAGTTGAATTTTCAACCAAAGAGATACATCTTTAACAAATAAAATTAATTTTCGATAAATTAGTTCAACTTTGAACTAAGTAGTTAAATATTCGAAAAGAAAATATGAATACTCAATGAAAAATTTAATATTTGAATGTCCAACTAAAAACGATCAAAAATAGAATAGTTAAATTGTGAGTCCAAAGAGCTAATATCCAACCAAAAGAAAAAACTAATTTTCAACAAAATAGTTCAATCTTCAACCAAATAGTAGAATTTTGAATCAAAAGAGATAAATTCTGAACCAAAATATAATAGTAGCTTTTTAAATTAAGAAAAATTAACTCTAAAAAAATAGTTTTATATATGATTTGAAAATTGGAAAAGATGTATAAAGTATACTGCGATTGAAAATGAAAACTTAACATTATCAGGGTGGCGACTTGACCGGGAAAGACCGGGAAATGACCTGGAATTTTATTGACCGGGAAAAAACCGGGAAATGACCGGGAATTTAATTTAAAACCCGGGAATTTAATTCTGATCATAGCAAAATTCAAGAAATATAATTTCACTTGGAACAGGGAATTTTTTACATGGAATGGGAATTTTTTAAAGGAATTATAATTCGGATTTAGAAGAAAGGAATTTTCAAAAATCCCTCTTCCAAGTCAGAATTCGTCACAATTTGAAAGTTCCCTCTTCTAAATTTTAGGTAATAAAAGTACTTCAAGCAGTTTTCAGAGTAGAAGTAGTATTTCAAAGAAGAAATATTTCTGAATTAAAATAGAAATTTTTTTTACATTGTTTGTTGCGAATTCATCGTTTTTTAGTTGAAAATTCAAATACTGGGTTGAAAGTTAAACTTTTGTTGAAAATTAATTTGTTTGGTTGAAGATTCATCATTTTAATTTATAATTCATCTCTGGTTATCAATTTATTTTTGTTAGATGAAAATTCAACTATTTGGTTGAAAATTGATATTTTGCATTTAAAAATCAAACTATTTGTTTGAAAATGTATGCACTTTGTGGAAAATTCATCTTTTTTTGTAGACAATTAATCTTTATGGTTGACAATTCATCTTTTTGGCATAAAATTCAACTCTTCCAGTTGAAGATTCATCATTTTAGTTGAAGATTCATCATTTTAGTTGACAATTCATCAGTTTGGTTGAAAATTAATTTCTTTAAATGAAAATTTAACTGTTCCATTGTGAGTTGAAAATTAATATTTTCAATTTCGGAATTCCACAATTTGGATAAAAATTTGTCTTTTTTAATTGAAAATTTTTAGGTAGAAAATTATCTTATTTTCCTTTGAAAGTTAATCTTCTTGTTTAAAAATTCTTTTCAGTTAAAAATTCCAGTATTCCAGTCAAATATTTATCATTTTAGTTGAAAATTAATCTTTTAGGTTAGAAATAAAATTATTTGGTTGAAAGTTAAACTCTTTTGTTAAATTTTTTTTTTTTTAGTCGAAGATCCATCGTTTTAATTAAAAATTCATTTCTTTGGTTGAAAAATGAGCTGTTTGATTGAAAATTTGTTTTTTCTTTGGATGTTTTTTGGTTGAAAATTATTATTTTTTTAAAACTGAAAATGTAACTATTATTCCAGTTGAATATTTCATAATTTTCGTTCAAAATTCATGTCTTTGGTTGAACATTCATTTTTGACTAAAAATTCAATTATTCAATTTTTGGTTGAAAAATTATCTTTGTTAGTTGAAAATTCGTCTTTTTTGGTAGCAATTAATCTTCTTGGTTGAAAATTAATCTTTTTGGGCAAAAATTCAATTATTCTAGTTAATGATTCATCATTTCAGTTAAAAATTCATCTTTCTGGTTTGAAATTCAACTATTGCAGTTAAATATTTACAATTTTATTTGAAAATTCATCAGTTTGTTTGAAAATGTAACTATTATTTTGAAAGTACGTTTTTGTTGTTGTTAAAAGTTTTTTTTTGTTGAAACTAATTTTTTTAAGTAAAAATTTAACTTATTCCAATTGAAAATTCCATAGTTGTAGTTGAAAATTCATCTGTTTGGTTAAAAATTAATTTTTTTAACTTGAAATTCAATTATTAAATCGATTTCACAAATTTATTGACAATTCATCTTTTTTTAGTAAAAATTAATTTTTTGGTTTGAAAATTGAACTATTTCAGTTAAAGATTCATTGTTTTAGTTGAAAACTCTTATGTTTGGTTTACAAATAATTTTTTAAACTAAAAATGTTACTATTCCATTTTCGATTCAAAATTATTATTTTTTTAGTTCAAAATTTAACTATTTAGTTAAAAATTTGTCTTCTTCTATTAAAACTTCAAACCTTTCTTTAAAAATTAATATATTTGGTTGAAAAATTGTATTTTTGGGTAGAAAATTAATCTTTTTATTTAAAATGTAATCTTCTTTAAAAATTCGTCTTTTTGGTTGAAAATTCAAGTGTTCCAGTTAAATATTCATCATTTTAGTTGAAAATTCTTTTTGGTTAAAAATTTAACCATTCCAGATAATGATTCATAATTTTATTTGAAAATTCATCACTTTGGTTGAAAATGGAACTATTTTGTTGAAAATCCGTTTTTTTTTGTTGAAAATTAATTTTGTCAACTGAAAGTTTAACTATTCCATTAATTATAAAAAAATTGATATTTTTTAGTGAAAAATTCAAGTATTTTTTTACAAAATTCATTTATTTTGCAACGTTTTGCTCTGTTGTGTTAAAAGATGTTTAGAACGAACGTCATGAATTAAAATAAATGTTTGCGTTTTGCGGCAAATATGAATATCTTACTTTTAGTAGACCGGAAAAATTGAAAAACTTGACCGGGAAAAACCGGGAAATGACCGGGAATTTGAAATCGTCCGCTTAATCGCCACCCTGATTATAAACGTGATAATGTATTGTACGATAATTACCAGCAGAATTAAAGGAAACCGCTAGGGTCAACAGCAGAGAACCAAGGAAGATATTCATCATCTGTAAATGGAGAATACTGTTTTCTAAAGATTTAAAGAATTTTTTTCACAGTTTTAATAATGAATATCATAGCTTATCAGTAGATTATTTATGCCAGTGTTTATCCAATTTGATATACTAAATTTGATCAAAAAGACGCACAAAACTTTGATGCAGTATTTTTTTTTAATTATCCAACTCTTTGGAACCTTTGGAAGAAATTAGAAATTCTATTAAACAGAAGCTAGGAGATAAATTATTACCTTAATATGAATAATTTTGAATAGAAATTAAAATTACAATTCAAAATTGGCTTTGTGTTATGGATGTAAAATTATACTCACAAAATTTAGCCTATTCAGGAGGTTTAGGGAAAATCGTAAAGATGGTTGTAAATAATGAGTATTCATGAAAGCGTTTCAGTTTATATACACTAGTCGGTATCTCATTAGACATATTAAATTATTAAGCACTTTTTCTAGATTGAAGAGTCATCAGAAAAACAAATATGTTTGTTACATGTTAAGAAATTTAAAAACAAGATAAAAACATTTGAAACTTTATTGAAAGAATTACGGAAAAATATGGTAACCTCCACCTACATAAGCTATTTACATGTCAGTGTTCGAATGTGGAACATATTTCACAATTTATCTTTTTTATCTTACATTATTTACGATGCAATCAGTTTGTTAGTTTAAGTCAATAAAACACATTTCCACACATTTGGCACTTGCCCCCTTATGCCCCGGTACACGTCAGTTAATAAAACTAGTAACTTTCAGGTTGTATACAATTTTTTTAAATAAAAAAATGATGCGAATATCGATTATTTACGTTGCTAGAATTAACTTCACTCAATGAAAATAAGTGTTATATTTCCGGTTGACAAGAAAATTGGGTATTGTGGGAACACCGTAAAAAAGGATAATTTTTGTTGCAGAGTATTTTGCTCTAACGATCATTTGACTCTTGAAATTATAATGATCTGTCTATTTGGATCATTTAGATCTGCTTTTTGATTCCGGTATCATTTTGAACATTTTTTTACTATGAAAAGATAGGTTTCATAAAACCCTGTAATTGAAAAAGGTTATTCCTCCAAACACAAGCGCATAATATGCCAGGGACATGATATTCTCAACTTATTAATTTTCATCAAATAATGCCCCAATTAAAGTAATGCTCGAAATTTATTCTTTATCATACAACTTAACTAGTTCCCTGAGAATTTTATTATTTTCTTGAAAATTTCACTATTTTTCAACAACTTATTTTCTTTTTGGTCGAAAATTAACGGTTTGATTGAAGATTCATTTTTTTGGAATTTCCGTTTATCCTAAAGTTTCATTTTTTCTAGGAAATTCGACCATTTGGTTGAAGGTTAATCTGTGCAGGTTTGAAATCCAATTGTTAGGTCAAAAATTCAACTCTTTTGTTGAAAAGTCGTCCCTTTCGCTCAAAGTTAAACTTTTTGGTTGTAAATGCAACTGTTTAGTGGATTTTTGCATTTTTTTAAATCTTTTTAAAACCTGTAAACCTTCTAAATACCTTGTAGCATGATTTCCCAAAATTGTTTCAAGACCTTCTAGAATTTTTTCACAATTTCGGGAAAGTTTTGAAATGCTTAGAACTATTGAATAATTATGTCTCTAAATTTATTCTTCAGAATAAAAAATCATCTACAATTTTCTCAGGAATCTTAAGAAAAGTTTTTTATTTTCTTGATGCCTTTCAGCATTAAAAAAAATTACGTTTTGTTTACAAATGTCTGAAATCATTTCAAATGACATTTTTCAGAATAAAAAATCATTTTTTTGCGAAACCACCATTTCCATAAGCCATCGCCATAAGCACCTCTTTGTTCCGGTAGGGACATTGGAAGATAGTAAATTATACTCTTTGATGTATCAAATTGATTTATTTATTTAACTAACAAGTACTATTTTCTCATTGCAATGCATTATTTCATTATAGAAAGAATTTATATTAATAGCTACGGAAAATATCAGAACGGCTAGAAACACAATACTACCAAATTATTCTATTAGTTTGTAGCCAATATGTATTTTACGTTGCTCCATCAACGTATTATTCAATGGAACAATACAAGCTGCACCTTTTGCTGTAGGGTCTATCATGATTCGAGTTTCTAATCGATTCATAGCTAGAATGATATTACCGCTACCAATTACAGCAACGATTCTGGGAGGATTAACAATTCTTAGTATCTTAGAAGGTCCAACATCTTTTGCGAAAGTCCTGCCATCATCTATCCAGTAAATCTCAGGATCAGTAGGAATTTGATATTTTTCAGTATGAACGATATTCTTACTGAAATGCGCTGTAGGCAAGGGTGGAGGTTTAGGTGCAGGTGAAGGTTGAATATAAGGTGGAGGTTGAGGAAATTTAAGTTCTGTAAGATAATATGGAAATAGATTAATTTTATTACTTCATATATTAGCAGGACAAAATTGCGAAACAGATGCAATATCAGTGATGGGTGAGTTACTTTTTAAAAGAAACTCAGACTTTACGCTCTTTCTCCAATTTCACAAACGATACAAAAATAATATTTTAACACACTTCTCAGCCCAAAATCCTCTCAAAAATAGGAAAATAGGGTGACCTTTCACGAAAATAGGGGAATAATAACACAGAAAAAACTAAGAATAAAATTTGTTGCAGAAAATTTTTTAGAGCGATAAAGTTTTGTTCAGCCAACTTTCAAAATACGTGTGTTTTTCATTGAAAAAAAAGAAAGTTTAACCCATATTTGTTAAAGTTTATCCTCTGAAGTTAATTTTTATTTCAAAGAATCTTTCGTCGGAAATCGATGTAAAGTTTACCTTCTCTTTTTCTGTGAAGCGAATAAACTCTTTTGAATAAAAATAATGTATAGGTATCATATTGAAATCAATATATGAAACGCTTAAGATTTCAAATCGAAATATATTGTATGTTTACCAAAATAGTAGAATCTTCAGTTAAAACTACCAAAAGAGATGATTCTTCAAATAAAGAGTAGAGTCTTCAACATTTTAATTTTAGACCAAACAGTTGCATTTGCAACTAAATTAACAAACAAATTAAAATGAAGCCACAGTTGCATTTTAAGCCAAATAATATTACATTTTGAAACCAAAAAGGCGAAAAAGTCAGTGGAATTGTCAATCCAAAGGACGAATTTTCTATCTACAAAGACATATGTTTCACAAAACATTTAAATTTTTAATTAAATAATTAAATTTTATAAAACATTCAACCAAAATTATGAATATACAAAATAATTTAACAAAGAAGATCAACTTTTAATCAAATTGAAAAAGAAAATTGGAAAAAGATGTATAAGTATACTGCGATTGAAAATGAAAACTTAACATTAAAAATGTGATATTGTATTGTACGATAATTACCAGCAGAATTAAAGGAAACTGCTAGGGTCATCAGCAGAGAACCAAGAAAGATATTCATCATCTGTAAATGTAGAATGCTGTTTTATAAATATTTGATTAACTTTTTTCTGCAGTTTTAATAATTAATATCAGGGATTATCAGTAGAGTATTTATGCCAGTCGTTATCCAATTTCATATACTAAATTTAATAAAAAGACTCACAAAACTTTGATGCAGTATTTTTGTTTTAAATTATCCAACTCACGGCTTTGGAAGAGATTAGGAATTATATTAAACAGAAGCTAAGAGATAAAGTATCACCTTAAGGGCATGCTCTTCGGTGATCACGTGACCAAACCAGTCCTTGGTTATGAAATTTTTTTTGGTGTTCACCATGTCCAAACGCAATCATATATCGCTCTCAAAATTTGGAATATAGGAGATGAGACAATAAACTGCGTTTGTATATTTAGTTTCAGTAATAATTTTGAAAAAAATTATCCATGTAAAAAATAATGTGTAAAATTTCATAACCGAGCTTGGTCATGTGATCTCTACTTTACCGACGTTGAAAGCTTCTTTTTTTCTCTGCTAGAAATTGCTAAAAATGCTCCAAAAATAATGACAGGTTACGTGTGTGCAGATACTTATTTTTTGATTTGCAACAAATGTACAAATGTTATTGTTTATATTGATTTTTTAAAATGTTTAGACGATTTAGTCCAAAATTTGTGTCAGTTATCAACATACGCGAATCAAAAAATCTGAAATGCATCAAACCAAACATTACCTACAAAGTGCTCGACTCGAGTGGTAATATCCTATTTTATTAATTTTTAAATAAAATTTCTTTGAAATTATAAACATATTGATGTATACAAACGTTCTTTAGTGCTTTTTATTTAATCGTTCAAATTCTAAACACGATATCTCAATCCGTGTGGACGTAGTGAGCACCAAAAAAAAATGAAAATAATATTACACATTTATTTTTTTCATGAATATTTTTTTTCAAAATTATTACTCAAACTAAATATACAAACGCAATTTATTGTCCCATTTCCTATATTCCAAATTTTGAGAGCGATATATCATTGCGTTTCGACATGGCGAACACCAAAAAAAATTCATAAACATAAGGACTGATTTGGTCACGTGATCACCGAAGAGCATGCCCTTAATATAAATAATTTTTAATATGAATTGAAAATACAATTAAAAATGGGCTTTGTATTATGAATGTAAAACTATACTCACAAAATTTAGCCTATTCAGGAGGTTTAGGAAAAATCATCAAGATGTGTAAATAATGAGTATTCATGGAAGCGTTCGAGTTTATATACATTAATGGCTATCTCATTGGGCCTTCTAAATTATTAAGCATTTTTTCTAGATTGCAAAGTCACGAGAAAAACAAATTTGTTTATTTCATGTTAAGAAATTCAAAAGAGATGTATTGAGGACATCTTTACCTTTATTGAAAGAACGATTGAAAAATATGGTAACCTACAAGAGTTATTTACGAGCCATTGCTCGAAATTGGAACACATATGTATATTACATATGCTAGTCGCTATGTCATTGGGCCTTCTTGATCAGTAAGCGCTGTTTCTAGATTGAAGAGTCATCAGAAAAACAAATATGTTTGTTAAATGTTAAGAAATTTAAAAACAAGATAGAAACATCTGAAACTTTATTGAAAGAATTACGAAAAATATGGTAACCTCCACCCACATAAGGTAATTTACGAGTCATTGTTCGAATGTGGAACATATTTCACAATTTATTTATTTTATCTTACATTATTTACGATGCAATTAGTGTGTTATTTTAAGCCAATAAAATGCATTTCCGAAATTTGGCACATACGCCCTTATGCCCTGGGACCCATCAGTTAATAAAACAAGTTACTTTCAGGTTGTTTAAAATTTTTTTAAATAAAAGGAAATGGGAACATCAATTATTTACCTTGCTGCAACTAATTACGCTAAATAAAAATAAATTTTGTATTACCGGATGACACGGAAATCGGGAATTGTAGGAAAAAATAGGCTTACTAAAAACCTGTTCTTAAAAAAGTTTATCTTCTAAACCCAAAAGGATAATATCCCAGGGACATCATATTGTTAAATTTTCAATTTTCCCCAAATAATGCCAAATAGCCGAGATCGATTTTTTCTCGTTTCCCCATATAATGATCACTAATTATAGAATTTCAGTTGAAAATTCGACTATTTGGTTGAGCGTTAACTTTTTTGTTGAAAACTCGCATTTTTGTTAAAAAGGATATATTTTTTTGTCTGGAAACGTAGCTATTCCGTTTTTAGTTGAATCTTTTTCCTCTATAAGTTGAAAATTGAAACTGAAGTATCAAAGAGAATCAGCCATAAAATACGAATATAATATTACTTTTCATATATCACACCCATAAGTCTATTTTAGTAGGGTCCCAAAAAACTCCATGAGTGAAAAAATGGGTTTTGCGAGTTTTTGGCGCTAATTATAATTTTCTTTGCTGTGTTTTAATGAAAATTGTTTCTGATACATAAAACACTACTTTATACTGATAATTAGATGTTTACATGAATTGTTTAAACAATTTGTTATTGTTTTGAGCAATTTTCTCTTAGAATGGAGATAGAAAGTCGCGGTTTTTTAAAAATGTTTCCACTTTTTGTTCAATTTTCAATTAGGATGAAGTAATGATTGATTCTAATTAACATAAGTAATTGTTTTAACAATTTATTATTATTGTTATTAATATTATTTTTCCTCAGTGGTATAAAGTTGCGGGTTTTTCTGAAAGTATTAACTATTTGTCAATTTTTCACTTGGAGTTGATATTTCAGCAAAGAAAATATTTTAATTTTATATCAAAACAGTTGAATTTAACCAAAAATACGAAATTTCAACGAAAAATGCAATATTTTATATTTCAACCAGAAAAGATTTTAATAATAATTCGAAAACACCAAATTTTCTAGAGTACAGTTGAATTTGCAACCAATATTTAATTTTAACCAAATATGTAGTAATTGGTATTAATTTATGTTGACCAGATTTAGTTTTTATTTTAACCAAGTATTTGAATTTTCTACCAAAAGATACGAATTTAAAACAAAATGAATCAATTTTTGAGGAAATTATAGAATTTGCCACTATGAAAGATTAGTTTTCAACTAATAGTGTAAAAGTTAAGTTACCAGTGAAAAAAATTAATTTTCAAACAAAAAATTTGATTAAAAAACATTGTAATAGACTTATCAATTAAAAAAAATGAACTCTTAAAGAAAAATAGTTGTATATATGATTTAAAAATTAATTATGTTTTTTCTAAACTTAGGTATTATGTTATTGCATAATTTATACTCTTAAATAACTTTTTTTTAAATTTAAATTTACACATAGAGAAAAAACATCGATCATTTTCAAAAGCCTGAGAGACCAAAGATAAAATGAAGAAAATTGGAAAAAGATATACCAAGAAAGATATTCATCATCTGTAAATAGAGAATACTGTTTTATAAATATTTATTTAATTTCTTTACAGTTTTAATAACGAATATGATAGATTTTGAGTAGAGTATTTATTCCAGTCGTTATCTTATTTGATACAATAAATTTAATCAAAAAGAGAGCACAAAACTTCGATGCAGTATTTTTTTAAACTATCTGAATCACGACTTTGGAAGAGATTAGGAATTCTATTGAATACAAGCTAGGAGATAGAGTGTTGTCTCAATATGAATAATTTTAAATAGGAATGAAATATAAAATTAAAAATGAGCTTTATATTATGGATGTAAAATTATACTCACAAAATTTAACCTATTCAATAGGTTTAGGGAAAATCGTCAAGATGGGTGTAAATAATGAGTATTCATGAAAGCGTTTGAGTTTATATACACTACTCGCTATTTCGTTGGGCCTTCTCAATTATTAAGCACTGTTTCTAGATTGCAGAGTAATGAGAAAAACAAATATGTTTATTTCATGTTAAGAAATTTAAAAACAAGATTGAAAACACTTCAAACTTTATTGAAAGAATGGCTAAAACATATGGTAACCTCCACATACCTGAGGTTTACGAGTCATGGCTCGAAAGTGGAACCCATATAGTATATATGCTAGTCGCTATGCTATTGGGCCTTCTAAATTATTAAGCATTGTTTCTAGATCGCAGGGTAATGAGAAAAACAAATATGTTTAGTTCATGTTAAGAAATTTAAAAACAAGATTGAAAACACTTCAAACTTTATTGAAATAATGGCGCAAACATATGGTAACCTCCACCTACATGAGTTATTTACGTGCCATTGCTCGAAATTGGAAGACATGTGTATATTATATATGCTAGTCGCTATGCAATTGAGCTTTCTTAATCATTAAGAACTGTTTCTAGATTGCAGAGTAATGAGAAAAAATATGTTTATTTCCTGTTAAGAAATTTAAAAACAAGATTAAAAACATTCCAAACTTTGTTGAAACAATGACTGAAAAATGTGGTAACCTCCACCTACTTGAGGTTTACGGGTCATTACTCGAAAGTGGAACGCATATGTATATATGCTAGTCGCTATGCCATTGGGCCTTCTAAATTATTAAGCACTGTTTCTGGATTGCAGAGTAATGAGAAAAACAAATATGTTTATTTCATGTTAAGAAATTTAAAAACAAGATTGAAAATACTTCAAACTTTATTGAAAGAATTGCGGAAAAATATGGTATGAAAAGGTTATTTTTGTGTTTTAGAAAATTCTTCATATAATTTGAAAGGAATTTTTGATATTATACAAAATAAAAAGTCGGAAAAATGTTGTATTTTTTAAAAGTTTATTGGTTTCTTTGTTTTTAAGGTAATACATATTCAATTTACCTAAGATTCTCAAACAAGGAGATGGATTTCAAACAAAAGTGATAAATCTTTAAAAAAAGAAATGAATTTTCAACAAAGTAGTTCAAGTTTCACCAAGTAGTTAAATTTTCAACCAAAAAAGATGAAGTTTCAAAGAAAGATGTTATAGTTGATATTTAAATCAAAAAAGATTTTAATTTCAAATAAAAGAATCGTTCAATACATCCCCAAAAGGCTCAAGTTATTCGTGACAATTTTATAAATTTAAAAAAAAATTTTAAACTTAATTTAAAAAATTAAAAAAGCCCTGAAAATTTTTCCACGAATCTTATGGAAAGTTTTTAAATTTGTATGTTACCTTTCAAAATTTCCAAGAATTCTTCAATGTTTTGTTCTGATATGTTTAGAAATTATGACAAATATTCTCTTAAAATATATTTAAAAAAATTAAAAATCATTAAAAAATTTCCCAGAAATCTTAAGCAAAGTTTTTTATTTTCCTTATGCTTTTCAAAATTAAAAAAAAATTACACGTTGTATAAAATTTTTTTAATTCTTTCTAATTCTAAAGTGTGTTTTTTTTAAATTTTCAAAACTTCTAAGTATCTTTTAAAATAATTTAGATTTTTCCCAAAATGTTTTTTTAATCTTTCAAAAGTAAATAGTCTTAGTATCTGCTAGATTTTTTAAAACATTTTTAGAAATCATTTTAAATGACATTTTCCAAAATAAAAAAATCATAAAAAATTTTGCCGAAATTATTTAGAAAAGTTTTTTATTATCTTGATACCTTTCAAAATACTTAAAATGCTGCAAAAGATTATTTCGAAATCTTCAAAAATCTATATTTTGTTTTACATTTTTTTGCAACGAAGTTTCAATACAGAAGATTCTTGTTCGACCATAAAACACAAATTTTCGACAAAATACATACATTTTTCACCAAATGGTTCAAATTTCAACCATGAAGATTTGCTTTTCTACTAAAAAAGATAAATTTTTAACCAAAAATGGGGTTTCAACAAAAGTGTTAAATTTTCTAGCGAAAATACAAATTTTCTACAAACCAGTTGCATTTTCAACCTCAGAATATGAATTTTCGAGAAAAAAGTTAATTTTCAACCAATTAGTTGAATGTTGAATAAAATACTTAAATTTTAAGTTAAAACAAATAATTTTTAACAACAAAAAAACGAATTTCTGACATTAAAATCTGAATCTGAAAATTTAACGATTGAATTTTTGGTTGAAATTTCAACTATTTCATTTGAAGATTTATCATTTAAGTTGAAAATTAAACTTTTTGGTTAAACGTTAATAGTTACATTTTCAGAAAAAAAGGAGGTGAATAAAAAAAATGTATTTTGAAAGAAAAAAAATTAAATTTTAACCAACTAGTTGAATTTTCAATAAAAGAAAGATCAATTTCTAACCAAATAGTTGAATTTTCAACCAAAAAGATGAATTTTCCACCCAGAAAATTAATATTTTGTAAAAAAAAGAAAACCAATTCTCAATAAAATAGACCGATTTTCAACAAAATTGTTGAATTTTGAGGCCAAAAAGACGAATTTTCTACAAAACAGTTGAATTTTCAATCCCAAAATTTAATTTTTCAACAAAAAAGTTCATTTTCTACACAATTGTAGTTTAATTTAGAATTAATCAGTTGTATTTATGTCCAAAGATATTAATTTTCAACAAAGTCTAATTTTTAACCAAAAACATCAAGTTTAAACAAAAAAGTTAATTTCCGTCCAAATAGTTTAATTTTCTACCAAAGTGTTGAATGTTCAAGCCCAAAAGTAAATTTTCGACAAAAATTTTTAATTTTCAACTAAAATTATGGATCATCAACAAACAAAAAAATCATTTTTCAATAGTCTTTTAACTTTAATTCAAGTAGTTGATTTTTCGACCAAAAAGATGAATTCTCAACGAAAAACGACATAGTTGATATTTTAGAAAAAAAGTTTTTAATTTGAAATAGATTAGTTACAATATTAGTATAAAAAAAATAATTATCCACCGAAAAAATTGAATTTTTAACAAACAAACAAAAATTTAGTGAGTTGAATTTAAAAAACGGCAAATTTTTAACCAAATAGTTGCATGTCGATTCCTGACAGCGGTAATGATCAGAGAGAGATAATTTAATTTGAGAAGTATTTAAGCATCTCTTTGTTCAGGTAGGGGCATTGGGAGATAGTAAATTATACTCTTTGATGGATCAAATTCATTCATTTATTAGATTAACAAGTACTATTTTCTCATTGCAACACAATATTTGATTATAGGAAGAGGTTCGATTAACAGTATATACGGAAAAAATCAGAACGGCTAGAAACACAATAGTACCAAAATTATTATATTGCTTTATAACCTATTTGTACTTTAAATTGATCCATTAACTTATTATCCAATGGAAGATAACGAGCGTCACCTTTTGCTGTAGGGTCTATCATAATTCGACTTTCCCCTCGATGTAATGCCTTAATGGTATTAACTTTGCCTATTACAGCAACGATTCGGGAAGGATTAACAATTCTTAGCACCTTAGAAAGTCCAACGTCTTTTGCGTAATTTGATACGGTTCAGTCTTAACGTCCTTTGTATCGTAATTCGATGTAAGATCGGCTGCAGGTTCTGTAAGATAATATGGACATACATGCAAAAAATTTATCCGTGAAAAAGTCACGAACTTGTAGCTAGGTCTCGGATACGAAATAAAAAAATGAAATATTACATCCTTATTTCTCTGAGAAATATATGGATAAATTTCGAAGTTTCTTACGAACAGTTCGAATTTCCTACGAACAGTTCCTGAAAATTTGTGAGTCAAATATAAAGAGGAAAAATTTTATTTGTGCGATTTAATTTGTATTGATTTATAAATTCGCAACTCAGAAGATTCGAACCCTCAAAGAATCCTGACTCACCAGTTTCTAAACATAAACCCGGAGTGTGTAAACACGCGCAGCACACATACGAGCGCACACAAGTACCGCGCGTCTGGGCGAGCATGTGTGCGGGCCACGTACAGGCGAACCTACTTTCCAGTTCCCAGATTTGTTGGGCAAGCTCGTGAGTGCTCTGAGAATCTTTTCCCAATCACTCGTAATATTTTTGTAATTATTCATGTTAAAAAAAGTGATGAACCGTTTTAGAATTTTCACATCGAGTTTGTCAATCTTTCTCAAAGTTCGCAGATTATTTACGAAAATATATAAATATCCGATGAATTTTTCTCATATCCGAGACCTAGCTACTAGTTCGTGACTTTTTTACCGACAAATTTTTTGCGTGTAGATGAATTTTATTACTTCATATATTAGCATGACAAAATTGCGAAACACATGCAATATCAGTGATGGGTAAGTTACTTTTTAAAAGAAACTCAGACTTGACACACTTTCCCCAATTTCACGAAAGATACAAACATAATGTTGTAACAAACTTGTTAGCCCAAAATGCTCTCAAAAATGGGGAAATAGAATGACCTTTCACGATAATAAGGGAATGATAAGCGAATAAATAATAACTTCAAATAATACTTTATCTAATAAAGGTATGATTTATAAGTTTATCACGTATAAAATTTGAGGTTAGTTTGACGCGGCCATAATTGTACACGGCTGATTGCGAATGCGCATGCGCGCAGTACAATAATGAGCTCATGATACTCCTAGGAGTATTATGGACGCATTGTTGTACTGCGCGTATGCGCATTCACTCCTGTTGTGTGATCGGCTACTTTCAGAACTAAAAAGGCACTGATAAAACGCGTAAATCATGCCGGCGTTACATAAAAATAATTTATCTGAATGAGGCAGAAGATGCGCTCTTTTTCTGCCCGCGGAGCGGCAGTAAAATAGTACTTTATTGTACCGCGACGAGCGGCACGTAAAGTGACATTAAGGAGGAAGAAGTGAGTGAGAAGTGAAGGAAAAGCGAAAGAAAAGAGTGAGAAGAATTCATTTTAAAACTACGTTAAACTACGCTTATTCTACCTATTTCAGATAAAGAATCGTATGCACCATGGCAGTAAAGTTGTTTTATACTCGGATGCAGTTTTACCTTTACTGCCTAGGTACATAATCTACTATTATAGGTACCATATTGAATTCAATATGAAAAGCTCAAGATTTCCAATCGAAATATATTGTATTTTTAACAAAATAGTGGAATTTTCAAATAAAAAAGATTAATTTTCTACCAAAAGAGATGATTCTTCAACAAAAGAGAAGCTAAGAAATCGAAACTTTAAATCAGTAGAATTTTAAACCACAAATGATGGGTTCTCAACTAAATAAATTAACTTTCAACAAATCAACAAATTTCTTTTAGACAAAACAGTTGCATTTTCAACCAAATAACATTTTGAAGCCAGAAAGGCGAATTTTTTAGAAGACACTGGAATTGTCAATCCAAACGACTAATTTTTCATCTACAAAGACAAAATATTCCACTCAACGGTAAATTTTCCACGAAATAATTAAATTTTCATCAAAATAACAAAAACATCAACTAAAATTGTGAATCTACAAAAAAAAAATTCTAGCAAAGAAGATCAACTTTTAACAAAGTAGTTGAATTTTCAATCCAAAAGCTAAAAACATGAATTTTCCACAAAAATATTAAATTTCAACCAATATTTAATTTTCAATGTAGTAATTGGTGTTAATTCATGTTGACCAGGTTCTGTTTTTATTTCAACCAAATAGTTTAATAGAATTGGCAACTATGAAAAATAAATTATAAATTAATAATTTAAAAGTTAAATTGCCAGTTAAAAAATCAATTTAAAAAAAATGATTTCAACACAATAGTTAAATTTTCAACCATAGAGATGTATCTTTAACAAATAAAATTAATTTTTAACAAAGTAGTTCAACTTTCAAATAAGTAGTTGAATATTTGACAACAAATTGTGAATACTCAATGAAAGATTTTATAGTTGAATGTCCAACTAAAACCGATCAGTTATAAATCAAAAGTAGAATATTTAAATTGTCAGTCAAGAAGTTAATATCCAACCAAAAGAAAAAATGAATTTTCCACCAAATAGTTCAATCTTTGAATAAATAGTAGAATTTTTGGTCAAAAGATATGAATTCTGAACCAACATATAATAGTAGATTTTTCAATTAAATAGAATTAACTCTCAAAGAAAAATAGTTGTGTTTTTAAAATTCTATCAGTTTTTTTTGAAACTTAGGTATTATGCTATTGCATAACATATACTCTTGAAGAACTGTTTTTAAATTTATATGTACACATAGAAAAAACTTCGATCATTTTCAAAATGTTGTTGAAGAAAATTGGAAAAAGACATATAGGTATACTGCGATTGAAAAACAAAACTTAAAATCATTAATGTAATATATTGTATGATAATTACCAACAGAATTAAAGAAAAGCACTAAGGTGAACACCATACTCGTAGTACCAAGAAAGATATTCGTCATCTGTAAATAGAGAATACTTTGATAAATATTTAATTAACTTTTTTTACATTTTTAATAATAAATATTATGGATTTTGAGCAGAGTATTTATTCAAGTCGTTATCTTATTTGATATACAAAAATTTAATGAAAAAGACGCACAAAACTTCGATGCAGCATTTTTTTCAATTATCCAACTTACGACTTTGGAAGAGATTAGGAATTCTATTAAATAAAAGCTAGGAGATAAAGTGTTGTCTCAATATGAATAATTTTATATAGGAATTAAATATACAATTAAAAATGAGCTTTATATTATGGATGTAAAAGTATACTCACAAAATTTAACCTATTCAATAGGTTTAGGGAAAATCGTCAAGATGTGTGCAAATAATGAGTATTCATGGAAGCGTTTCAGTTTATATGCTATTATCATACTATGTAATTTATAAAAAGATACAGACATTTAACGTGTGCTTTGGTCGAATTGAATATTGGTTTTTCGACGGTTATAAATAATAATAAATTGTTTAAACAATTATTATTTTTTATCCTCAATTAGTTATTACCTCAACTTAATTTAAAAGTGGAAAAAAAGTAGAAAAATTCAAAGAACTGCAACTTTTCAACGTTATTCCATGAGAATATTGTTATGAATAATAATACATTGTCAAAACAATTATATTTGTTTGAAAGATTTATTTATACATCTAATTATCAGTAGAAATTTATATTTTATGTATTAGAAACAATTTTCACTGAAAGAAACCGAAAAATAATCATTAGCGCCTAAAACTCGCTCAACCAATTATTCACTAATGGGGTTTTTTCTGGGACCTTATATAAGATGTTGCCAATTTTTTTTAAATTGTTGACGTTATTTATTGACAATATTAAAAATTAAGAGTTTCGGACACAACTTCTGACTAGATGATTATTATTATTATTCACCAAGCGTAATGTTTTTTTTCTGATATCTGTTACTAAACAATAACAATAATGGAAAAGCCGTAGAAGTAGGGTCTTAGTGTAGCACCCCTATACAATATAAACATTGATTATAATTTTAAATAATATTTAAGAGCACGTACCTTTATGTTTGTGTAGTTTTTTTCGAAAAGCACTTTTGTTTCTTTGGAACAGTAACTGAAGGAAAGAGGGTCACAATGTGTTTCACTTCAGTTATATGGTGTAAAAGTAACAAAAAGATAAGGCCGAAAGAGATTTGGAATCTAGTAAAAACTAGTTCATAATTCTTTTATTTTTCCAACCGCGTATATCGAAATGTTTTTTCGTGCACTTACATTTTTTAGAGGTAGGAATATATACATTTTTTCGAAAAAATGCATAAAACTTCAATGCAGTAATTGAAAAATGAACAAAGTCACGACTTCTGTAGAGATTGCGAATTTTTTTAAAACAAGTGAACACATTTTTTATATTTTCAAAGTTTGGTATGTCGAAGGATATAAAAATATTTAAAATATTAAGAACTAAAACTTTTTAATGACACTGAAAGAGATTAAGAAGAATTTTCGAGAACGTGTACATTTTTTAGAGGTAGGTCCATATTTTTTTATTGTCTACTACATTTTTTGGAAAGTATGCATAGAAGTCCAACGTAGCAAATTAAAAATGATCAAACTCAAGTGTAGAGATTGCGAATTTTTTTCAAAACAAGTTAAAACATTTTTCATATTTCTAAAACTTCATACATCGAAGGATGTAAAAATAATACAAACATTCACTAATATAACTTTTTAATGACGCTGAAAGAGGTTAGGAAGAATTTTCGAGCACGTGTACATTTTTTAGAGGAAGGTACATATTTTTTTATTGTCGAGTACATGTTTTCGAAAATATGCATGGAACTCCAATGCAGCAAATTAAAAATTATCAAACTCACGACTTCAGTAGAGATTGCGAATGTAAAAAAACAAGTAAATGTATTTTTTATGTTTTTAAAACCTCATACATCGAAGGATGTAAAAATAATGCAAACATTAAGTACTAGAACTTTTTAATGCCGCTGAAAGAGATTAGGAAGCATTTTTCAGCATGTGCACATTTTTTAGAGGTAGGCATATACTTTTTTATTTTCTACTAAATTTTTTCGAAAATATGCATAGAACGCCAACGCAGCAATAAATCAAGTTGCCTGAAACATATGATGCTTATGCAAATCCACAGGTTCTGACCAATCAGCACCAAATTTCGCACACATATTCTTTGGGCTCCCGGACAGGTCGATGGAGTATTGGTGAAGGGAGGGGGCATATGGGAACACCGCGGCGCAAAAATCACTTATTATAATAGAGCGAGATAATTTAATTTGAGAAGTATTAAAGCATCTCTTTTTTCAGGTAGGGACATTGGAAGTTAGTAAATTATACTCTTTGATGTATCAAATTCATTTATTTCTTTGAATAACAAGTACTATTTTCTCATTGCAACACATTATTTGATTATAGAAAGAAGTTATATTGATAGCTACGGAAAACATCGGAACGGCCAGAAACACAATACTACCCAATTATTCTATTAGTTTATAGCCGAAGTTTATGTTATATTTCTTCATTAAATTATCATCTATATAAAGATAACGAGCTTTACCTTTTGCTGTAGGGTTTATCATAATATGTGCCTCCTCCTTGGCTCTATTTATTTCTCTAATAAGATTCCCGTGACCTATTACAGCAACGATTCGGTAAGGATTAACAATTCTTAGTACCTTAGTAGGTCCAACATTTTCTGCGTAAACCCAGGAAGGATCACCCCAGTAAGTACGACTATCAGTAGGAATTTGATACATTTCACTGCGAACGACATTTTTATTAAAATGCGCTGTATGCACAGGTGGAGCTTTAGGTGGAGGTGGAACAGGTCGAGTATAAGGTGGCAGCATATGCACTGGGTTGTCTGTAAGATAATATGGAAATAGATTAATTTTATCACCTCATATATTAGCACGATAAAATTACGAAATACGGGCAATACCACACTCTTTCTCCAATTTCCCTCTTTACCCTTTTTATCCTCTCTACCCTTTTTCTCGTCCTTCGCCAGAATGCGAATTGAATTAATAGAACCGAATAAGGGGCCCTTTCAGAAACTACTTCACGCTATTTTGAAGACTTTTCTGGCCCCCCCCCCCCCCCGCCCATTTGAAGTCAAAATTTTTTCTTCGATTTCATTTCATGAAAGACTAAAATGAAACACAGGAGATGCAAGCATAATATTTTAACAGACTTCTCAGCTCGAAATGCTCTTAAAAGTGGACAAATAGGGTGAAATTTCACGAAAATTGGGGAATAATAAGCGAATAAACTCTCTTGAATTAAAATAATTTATAGATACCATATTGAATTAAATATGAAACGCTTAAGATTTCAAATCAAAATACGTAATTATATTGTATTTTCAACGAACCTATAACAAAACAGTTGACTTTTAAACCCGAAAAGATGATTTTTCAACCAAATGGATGAATGTTCAACAAATTAATTTGAGCCCAAACAGTTGCATTTTCAACCAAATAATATTACATTTTGAAGCCAAAAGGCAAATTTTCTAAAAGAAAGTGGAATCGTCCATTCAAAGGACTAATTTTCTATCTACAAAGACAAATGTTCCACTGAATGGTTAAATTCAAATTCCACTTTTCAAAAAAGATTAATGCTCAACGAAAAATATAATTGCTGATATTTAAACTAAGAAAAGATTTTAATTTTAAATAAGAAAAGTTGAATGTAACCAAAAATATGAATTTTCATTGATAAATCAGGGTGGCGACTTGACCGGGAAACCGGGAAAGACCGGGAAATGACCTGGAATTATATTGACCGGGAAAAAACCGGAAATTTAATTTAAAACCCGGGAATTTACTTCTGATTATAGAAAAATTCCAGAAATATAATTTCACTTGGAACAGGGAATTTTTTACATGGAATGGGAATTTTTTAAAGGAATTATAATTCGGATTTAGAAGAAAGGAATTTTCAAAAATCCCTCTTCCAAGTCAGAATTCGTCACAATTTGAAAGTTCCCTCTTCTAAATTTTAGGTAATAAAAGTACACTGATAGAAATAAATAGATGGTACAGCAATATTTATGATTAGATTAACCCTATTTTATTGCTGGTATAGATACAGCAATACAGGATGTGTGTTTTGGCCAACCAATTCTTGTTGCTCATGAAGGCAGACGCGCAGGCGCGAGCGAGATGCGCCTGTTGTAAACAAAACAAACCGAGTCGGGTAAATCAGTCATTCAAAAGGTATTGCTAAATGACAACATTTTCGAGATAGTTCGCTCAGGTAAATGTTTATAGAATTACACATTTCATATAATAGTAACACATATATTACGGCCTTGTAACACAAATATAAATAATTTGTATTTATCATATTTCAGTAAGTGCATTTCATACTCTTTGTGAGTCAATTACACGTATTATATTATAAATATACTCATAATTTTTCAACCCACGATCGTATGGTTAAATCAGCGTGTCGATTTCTATCAGTGTACTTCAAGCAGTTTTCAGAGTAGAAGTACTATTTCAAAGAAGAAATATTTCTGAATTATAATAGAAATTTTTTTTACATTGTTCGTTGCGAATTCATCGTTTTTTAGTTAAAAATTCAACTACTGGGTTAAAAGTTAAACTTTTGTTAAAAATTAATTTGTTTGGTTGAAGATTCTTCATTTTAATTAAAAATTTATCTCTGGTTGAAAATGTAACTACTTTCTTGAAAATCAATTTTTTTTTTTTTTTGATGAAAATTCAACTATTTGGTTGAAAATTGATATTTTGCATTTAAAAATTAAACTATTTGTTTGAAAATGTATGTACTTTGTGGAAAATTCATCTTTTTTTG
>CAKNYM010051097.1:22588-33489 GCA_932195095.1 Andricus curvator
TTTTTTTTTTGTGTTAAAAATTATTTTTTTTTTTTAATCTGAAAATGTAAGTATTCAATTTTTTGTTAAAAATGTCAAAAATTAATCTATTTGGATGAAAATTTAACTATTTTGTTTCAAATTTGTTTTTTTTTTTTGGTTGAAAATTAATTTTTTTATCTAAAAATGTAACCATGGCATTTTTTGTTGAAAATGATTTATTTCGTTGAAAATTTATCTTTTTTGGTAAAAAATTAATGTTCTTGGTGGAAAATTCATCATTTCGGTTGAAAATTCCACTATTTGGTTTAAAAATCACCTCTTCGGTTGAAAATGTAACTACTTTGTTGGAATTTTTTTTTGTTGAATTCAAACGTTTTTTATTTAAAATAAAATTTTCGATGGAATATCTAATATTACACTTTTTGCCGAGAATTAATCTTTTTTAGTTGTAGATTCATGAATTTAGTTGAAAATTCATATTTTTTGTTAAAAATTGTTTTTTTTTTATTGAAAATTTAATTTTTAACTGAAAATGTAACTATTCCATTTCTGGTTGAAAGTGTATCTATTTTAGTTACAAATTCATTTTTCAACTTGATGATTCATCATTTTAGTTCGAAATTCATCTGTTTGGTTGAAAATTGAGCTATTTTGTTTTAAACGTTTTTTTTTAGTTGAAAATGAATTTTTTTAACTAAAAATGTAACCTTTCCATTTTTTGTTGAAAAATTCATGTACATAATTTAGTTTAAAAATGATTTTCTTGGTTAAAAATTCAACTATTTGGTTTAAAAGTCACCTCTTTGATTACAAAATTTAACTATTTAATTTTTGGTTCAAAACTTAGTTTTATTAGTTGAAAATTCAACTAATTGTTTGAAAATTCATCTTTTTCTGTATAAAATTAATCCTGCTGGCAGTAATTTCATATTTTTTTATATATTAATATTAAAAATGCAACTTTTCAATGGAAAATTAATCTCTTTTTGTTAAGGATTCAACTATTTCGTTGAAAATTCGCCTTTTTTGGTTGAATTAGACTATTGTTAATTAAAAATTAAAAACTATTTTGGCAAACCTATCAACAATTGCATTTTTAGTTGACAAGTTTAAGATTCATCATTCAATATCAATTTTCATAATTTATCAAAAATATTGCCCTCGCTTTTCTTTTATTATTTTAATTAATTAATTAATTAATTTTATATTTTAATTTGAAAATTGCGTGAGAAAAAAACATAATAATAATCGCGCCCGTGTTTATTATCTAGTCTTTTATTTTATTTTTCCTGCTATAATATTTCTGATGACGTAGGACCTCTCCGACGCACCAGAAATTAGAGATGATAAAGTCTGCATTCGTGAGGGTACACGGCATGCCGCAACCGCAAATAATCGATATTCTTCAAGCGCTTTACTACTATCCATGGACGTGCAATGCCAGTCGTCCGAACCTAACCCAACTTTACTCCCATCGTCCTCGCCCTCCAAGAGTCAGTCAGTGCGCAGCCACCTTGCGAATTCCCGTTGATGGGCAAACTTTCAAGTGTTTCAGACTTAGGGGGCTCGACGTTATAAAAAAAATTGTAAATAAAAAAAAAAAAAAAAATAAAATAACGTATGAGTCATCACTCTTGAAGACAAAAATTGTCTTCAAGAGTGATGACTCATACGGCATTTAAAATTTAAAGGGCCAGGAAATTGAAGGCCGGCTTTAATAAAATAAAATATTTTCAATTCATTTTTTGTCTGATTATAAAAACCTTACCGGATATGAAAAACAAAAATGAGACCGTCACATTTTTAAAAACTTTTTTAAATGAGGGGGGGATTAACATTCTCAGATAAAAGGGTTACATATTTTTTGAACGGCCCCTAGATTAAAATCAAACAAAACCCAAATTTCTTTAAAATACTTCATAACATCGAACCAATATTGACGAAATAAATATTTCACCCAAGAATGTTATGAAAATAATTTCGTCCAAACAAGAAACGCAGTATCTGCATTTTTTGTCGTATCTAAATTGCAGGTACCAAAATATTTTTCAAATCCTTCATTACATTTCTTAATGAATAAGATTTTAAAAATACTGAGAGCACATTGAAGGAAAAATTGATGAAAAGAAAAATGTTCGAAATACAAAATTATACTTTCGTAACCTCAATCTAACTTCTTTAATATGCATCCCGACTTTTCTGAAATGATACTGGGGTTTTAAGGTAGTTCGGCTATTCTATCGATAACGGTGAAGTGCCCTTTAATTGCATAAATCGACAGCTGAATAAATTCTACACATGCAACTTATAATCATATAGGGCGTTTCGGGGCTAAAATTTGAATAAATTGCTTTTGAACTTGACGTATTTAACGTGTCGGCATATGGACAACACTTTCCCGCGCAGAATAATTCCGCAATTTTGGCTTAGTCTAAGGGTAGAGTACACTATAAAAACTGTTTTTCATCAAGAAAATTGAATGCCGATTCCAAATATCATTTCAAGGTACCTATCGGGGCAAAATCTTAAGAAAAATGATAAAATCTGCAAAAAACTCACACTCGACGGCCATCATCCTCGCAATGTCAAAAGTTGAGACAAGTTGCTCTCTTGACTAGCGACAAGGATAGCCGGACTACCTTAATTAAGGTACTATATTAGATGGAAATATGCAAGCTGCCATCTTGGTTCCCCGCGAAATTCAAAATCCGTCTTTTTTATTTGCATGGTTAAAGTGCGCCGAGCTGTAGAAAAACGGGTTTCTAACCTTACTTTCTTGTGGATCTTATTTCGCTTCAACATACAAAAAAAAGCTCACAGACAATTTAACCCCAGATATTTAAATTATATTGTGTTATTGATAAATATGAGTACTTACTTCGCATAATTTTGAATTACAATTCGGTTCCATTTGTCGCGACAGTCTTTCTCTTTGTACTAGTGGAAAACGATAAAGTTTAAATCCATCTTCGTTTCTCTTTTTACAAAACGGAGCACTACAGCAGACCATTTTTATTATATTCTAAACTTAATTTTAACTAAAATACACGACATGCTTATCGCATTGTTTCCCGCAAACTGTCCAGGAACCAATATGGCGGTTCCGGGTAAGAAGGCTTACATTGAAAAGTATTCAAAAATTTCCTGTTCAATGGTGACTTGACACTTATTGAATCCTTTTCGATACCGTTTTTGTCCTCGCGTTTTGAATTCCCATATCTGGAGAAGTTATCTCTAAAACTGAATCCCTTTCTGTACCCAGTGGCGAAAATATTTTTCTGAATACTTTTGAATACCCCAAATCGACCATGAAATAGAACATTTTTAATCCCTTCTAAATTTGCATGTTTCGCTGTTCTTATTCACTGTTCTTGGAATAATAATGAGGTTAAAAGCATTTAAAAGTACAGTATTAGTCATTTTACGTTGTCAAGATTGATTGCTACACCGGTATCTGTGATGAAAACTAATTTTTTTAAATTTATTTATGACTTTATATTTTTTTAATTGATCACATTTTAATAATAAGCGAGAGTTTTTGTGATGAAGTGATGTATTGTTATGCACACCACTCCTACTCGATTTTTCAAATGTTATGCTTTTGAAGCGCCTTCTAATGCCTTAAACGAAAAATTGTTTTTAATTTATTTCAGGTTACGTTTGACAGCTCTGATCTACTTGAAAGGAATTGGAATCTAAAGATTTTCGCTGCTTAATCAGGGACTCAAAAAAGGAGGACAGAAACGGCATTTCTAGGCATTGAAATTTCCAATACCTTTGAATTACCGGGTTGCATATTCCTGTCTAATATAGTACCCTACCTTAATCAGGGTTGATCACGTATAATACTCCACGTATTATACGTGGTTTTCTACGCGTATATTACCTCTCTAGTTTTCTACGTGATTTGACGTATATTACGCACGACTGGAAACTTTCAGTGCGCATGCGTCAATATCGAAAACTACCTCACATAACCTATTTTTCTTGTCGTGGGTCGTGGTCGCCGTGTTCGCTCGTGAATTTCGTGCCAAATGCCAATATTTAAAAATTCCTTGAATTTGAATGAATGTTTAAGCAGTTTGAGGTTATAATTAGGGAGACCCTGCATAATTACATATATAATATTATTGAATATGATCCATAATAATTATAATCGAAAGAATCAACAATTATTTATATACCTGTGGCTTTCTAGACGTTTTAAACTAGTATTTTTTAACATCTTATCGCCGAAAAGACCCTTTGCGAAAGTTTTATGTCCTTTCTTCCGCTCAGAAAAAAATCCTTCCATGGGATTGCATTATGTTGGGTATTTCTTCCAGGCGCAGACATAATAATTTTCAATTACTATAACGCATTCAACAGAATTATTAATAATTATTATATTTCAAAAGTGGGGTGATGTACTTTTCAACACTGATTTTACAAGTCGGCCATCTTGAAAATGTAACTTACAGGAGTTTTCTACTGTTTTCGACGTATATTACGTCAAAAAAGTATTATATGTAGAAAATACTCGAGTTACTGCGCACGTGCACTGTACTTTCTGTTGTACCCAGTTGTTGCAATCATTTTGCTCGTTGAACATAGTGAAAACAATTTTCTTTAATTTTTAAACAATTGTGACAAGTTCTCGAACAAAAATTTGAAAGTGAAAATGAATTTCAATGAAAAAGAAAGTAAGGGAATGTGTATGCGTTGTATGTACGGCTCATGTAAAAGTGATAGTCGTTCCAAAGCATACAAGGAACATAACATTTTGAAGAATGTAATAATAATTGCTTGAAATGTAAAACCTCTCAATTTTGCCTCCTTTAAACTTAACAATGATCCTTCATCAATTTGTGGATCGATGTCCCTTCCTTTTTCTATGCATACCTTCACTCTGCAATTATATTGTTCAATATAAAAATTATATTATGATAACTTATAATAATAAATTACAGTAACAATAATAATGTTGCATGCAACCACGAAGTGTGCATTTTTGTTTTTATTACGTTTTCAATGTATTATGAACTTTATTTATTTGCAATATTTTTGCATATTGTCAATTTTCTAATATAATTCATATTTTTGACTGAAATTCAAAAATGTAAGAATATGCTTCCAAATTATATATTAATTTGTAACAGATTTGGCATTTTCCCAAAACACCATCAATTTTATTTTAAAACAATTACAATACTCAAATCCTTTTGTTACCTTCAATATTTATTACAATCACAATGATATAATTAAAGTTGTTATTATGAGAAAACCTACTACAAATCTGTTTACAAGATCAGCTTTTTTACCACTATCAGGTTGCTTCCGGCACCTTAACCACCGCCTCAATTGAGCAAAACTATGTTTTTCTATTTCAAACTTGCCCAATTTTCCACCCGGAACATCATTTTAATTGAATTTCACTCCGACAAAAGGTACAATTGTATACATTTTTACAAAATATGAGCGCAACTTTCATCCTACGCAAATAAACTTCCAATAGTTAGGTAAAATGGTCTATTTTATTTACATTTAAGTAAAACAACATTATTTTTTGCACATATTTATTTTTATCATACATTAGATTTGCATCACATACGTAATTACCGTTAGGAGGAAATTTTTGTAACCAATGTGGTTTGTAAGAAGTTACATTTTGATTCCAATTTGCAAACATTTTGCAGTGCCAAAAATTTTGAATTCGCGGAAACTGTCATGGCACCGCGAATGTGCATTACAAACATCCGAATTAGTTATTTCAGGTTGAGTGGGGAAAATTCAAGATGTCTGCACGCCGACAATACTACTAATTGCATGGGACAAATTTTATTTTTTTTTAAACTTTCAAATAAAAAGGATTTTTTTACGATAAAAATAGATTTTCATACAAGAATAATTTTCTATCAAAAACGATGAATTTTCAACCACATAGTTCAATTTTCAACTAAAAAGGGAAAATTTTCAAGTAACAAAAAAACGACTTTTTTTAACAAAATTGTAAAATTTTTAACGATAGAAATAAATGTTCAACCACAAAAATTAATTTTTAACGAAATAAATGAATTTTCAACGAACAAAACCAATTTTTAACCACAAATAGTAAAGTTAAATTATCAGATGAAAAATTGAATTAAAAAAAAATAGTTCAATTTTTAAACGAATTTTTAACCAAAAAGACGAATTTTCAAACAAACAATTTTCTATCAAAAAGACGATTTTTCAACGAAAAAATTAATTTGCAACCAAAAAAAACGAATGTTTAACAAAATAGTTAAATTTCAACCAAAAATTGTATAGTTAAAAAAGTTAACTTACAAAAAAAAGAATTTCCAACAAAGTTGGTAAATTTTCAACCATTTTCAAACAAGGAGAATAATCCCACATAGCACACTTCCCGAAAAAACCTGGTCTTTTCTTCGGACTTGGTCCAAGTGGCTGGGAGAAAAACCCAGGTTTGCCCTAGGTTTAGACCTATACTTAAACCTAGGTTAAAACATAGGTTCATGTCCGCCGCGTTTTTTTTTTTGGTTTTTAAAAAAAGTTAATTAATGCGACAAATTTTTGACAGTGAATTCAATTTTTTTAATGAAAATTGTTCTAATTCATGCAAATCTATACTTTATTAAAGTTTTTAATTTGTGTTAAAAAAGTACTAGACCTAGACATTTCACCTGCTACGTTAAAAAAAATTGGGGGGGGGGGGGTTTGAAACATCAATGAAGAATAATTAAGCTTGCTGAAAAATTTTATCAACATTCCTCAAGAGCATGAGCATGTCGCTCCGAAAAAAAATTTATTTATTTTTTTAAGTTCGAAAAAACGTTAATTAACGTCTCGAACCTCAAAAAGGTAGGTCGATCGGCAAGCCGCGGCTGCCTCGCAAATTAATTCATAGTTCTGAGTTGAAGCATTCTTATATCCTTGGCGATTAATCTCATTTGCGAGAAAGGATAGCACTAGCGCTGCACACCGACCAATTGCGGAACTAATGCTCTCAATGGGCTTGCGCGGCTGAAGCGGCATTAGTAGAGGGAAATTTAAATTAGTACCCAGATAACTTGCGAAAGACTATTTAGATTAGGGAGCATTCACATATTACGTAACATTATTTTTGACCTGTTTAACCCCCCCTCCCCCATGTAAAAGACCGCGACATTTCCTTTGTACCCCCCCCCCACACACCCTTCACCGCCGTTACGTAACATTTTTGGTATTATATTTAAAACATAATAGACGTTTTCTAATGAAAAAAAGGTTTTGTGAGATCAAGTATTATCTAGAAATAAATAAAACAATATTTTGATGTAACGCTGAATGCTTTTTTAATACTTTTTTTATTCATACAAATATTGAAGTTATTTAATGAAAGTACTAATTGAAATTCACCAATTGAAAACTTTTTTCAATACCAAAAAGAATACAAAATTATATTATTGATAATACAATATAAAAATTTCAAATAAGTATTTGTTGAAACTTTTTGAACATTAAATTTGAGCTGAAGTTAAATTCTGAGAATTGAGAACAAGAAAATAAGTAAGATCTGTTTGTTTTTAAATTTAAATAAATATAATTTTGATAAGATTCTGGAGAAATTTAAAAAAGATTTTTGAATATTTCAGATCTGTCAAAAAAGAATCTAGAAGATTTTAAAGAACTTTTTTTTTATTTTATAGGATTTTACCAAATATTAGGAAATATTCGAGCCTTTTTGAAAGATGTTTAGGACCTTTAGAAGTTTGGTAGAAATCAAAAAATATTTGATAAATTTTCGGAAAATTTTTACAAGTTTTTAAATATTTCTAATCTATTTAAAATGTCTTAAATGCCTGGAAATATTTTTAACTGAGTCGTATGTTTCTTAAAATTTTGAAAAATCATTCAAAATTTTAAATATTGACTTATAATCTTCTAAAATTTCCCAGGAATTTTAAGAAAATTTGTTTATTCTCTTGAAACCTTTCGAAATTCTTTTGAAGCTTCTGATTTTTATTTTTGAAATCTTTAAGAATCTACATTTCTAAAAATGTTGTAAAGTTTGAAATTCTTTTTGAATCTCTTTAATTCTTCTAAATATTTCTTGAATTCACTCGATTTTTTTTATGTTACCAAATTTAAACATTTTGCTTTAAAATCTTCTACATTGTTTTTCAAAATTTTAGGAAATCGTTTGATATGTTTAAAAACCTTTTTTAATTTTCTCTTAACACTTAACCTGTAAACCTGGGTCATTCATGTCCGAACGAAAACTAAGTGACTGAGTTACTCTGTGGTTTATTTACAAAAATTGTTTAAATAATTTATTTTTATCTGAAAGTCCTTTGCATGTTTGTTGAGTAGAGACTTCAGTTGTGGTCCCTGAATTTTTTCAGATTTTTCCTATTAGTGCAAATTATTGAAAAATGCGCTGGAAGCAGGTTTACAGGTCAAAGGTGCCAAAAAAACGTTTGCCGGTTAAGTGTTACAGTTCATTTTTCAAAATGAAAAATCATTTAAAATTTTCACACAATTCTTAAGAAAATTCTTTTTTTAATATTGTCAGACCTTCTCAACCTTCTAATCTTTAAAAATTATTCAAATTTTTTCTGATTTTTTTTTAAATTCTGCTAAATACAAAAAATGCCTTTAAATTGTTTAGATTCTTCCTTGACAATTTTTGAAACCTTTTAAAATATCTTGAAATCTTTTTAAATAATCTTTTAAAATTAATTTTTCAGAATATAAAGTTATTTTTATTTTTCCTAGGAACCTAACATTTTTTTTTCGTTCTCGTGAAATCTTACAAAATTCTTAAACAATCTTTACAAGTTTTAATTATTTTTTAATCGTTTCAAAACTTCTGCACATCTTTTAATCATACTCAATTTTTTCTAAAATTACGTAATATGGCAAAAATGCAAAATTTTGCTTTGAAATCTTGTATACAGTCTTTTTACAAATTTTAGCAAATAATTAAAAAAATTTTGTAAATTTTTTCAATTTTCTCTCAGAATTCATTACAAGACAATCATTTGAAATTTTCCCATGAATCTTAAGAATATTTTTTTCATTCACTTGACACCCTACAAAATTTAGTTTACCTAAAAATTTTTTAAATCCTGAAAAATTAAAAAAATTGTCTCAAAGTCTTCCATATTCTTTTCTACACATTTTGAAATCTTTAAAACTTAAAATTATTCCCTCAAAATAAAACCTGAATGCATCTAATTTCTTTCGAATTCTTCAAAAAAGATTTTGCCCATAATTTAATTTTTCTTATCTCTTTGAAAATGAAAGAAAGTTTACAAATTATAGTGTGGTAGCTAAATGTTAAGAACAGCATCTTTTCGAGTCTAAGATTCTATTCCCACGGTTGATCTTTCGATTGCCGGAACCGATAAATTTTTCCAGAACCGAGAATCAAGAAAGAATCGAAGTTGTTGAAAATTTAAGAAAACATTGAAATTTACACTATTTTTGCAATGTCTATTCAAAAGATAGACAAATTGGCTACATCCTGGGCTTATTTTACACAGAATTTTGAGAGCATTCAACCGTTTAGAGAGAACAAATTTTAGCTCTGACATAATTAAAATTAAGAGAGCTTTATCAGTCATCAAAAAAGAGGTGGTCGTAAACTTTGGCACGATAGTGTATTTTTGAACAAATTTATGTGTTGCTAATTTCAATTTTTTTAACTTCAATTAGATTTGGAAGCTGTAAATGATATCTTTATACTGTGTGGGATACTAATTTAAATTTCCCTCTACTAATGCCCCTTCATCCGCGCAGGCCCATTGAGAGCATTAGTTTCGCATTTGGTCGGTGTGCAGCGCTAGTGCTACCCTTTCTCGCAAATGAGATTAATCGCCAAGGATATAAGAATGCTTCAACTCCGAACTATGAATTAATTTGCGAGGCGGCCGCGGCTTACCGATCGACATACTTTTTTTGACGTTCGAGACGTTAATTAACGTTTTTCGGACTTAAAAAAATAAATAAATTTTTTTCGGAGCGACATTCTCTTCAGGAGTGTTGATAAATTATTCAGAAAATTTAATTATTCTTCACTGATGTTTAAAAATCTCCACCCCTCCAAAATGTCTTTTTTAAATGTAGCAGGTAAAATGTTTAGGCCTACCATTTTTTTAATACAAATTAAAAATTTTCATAAAGGAGATTTGTATGAATTAGAACTATTTTCATTTAAAAAATTGAATTCCCTGTCAAAAATTTGTCGCATTGATTTACTTTTTTTAAAAACCAAAAAATCGCGGCGGACATGAACCTATGCTTTAACCTAGGTTTAAATATAGGTCTAAACCTAGGGCAGGCCTGGTTTTTTCTCCCAGCCACTTGGACCAAGTCCTAAGAAAAGACCAGGTTTTGTCGGGAAGTGTGCTATGTGGGAATATTCTATTATTTTTGTATTGAAAATTATTATTTTTTAACTGTTAAAAATGTAACAATTTTACTGAAACTTCTTGTTTTTTGTTCAAAATTATTTTTTTAAACTGAAAATTAAACCATTCCACTTTCGGTTAAAAATTTATTTTTTTAGTCCAAAATTCTTCTTGTTTAAAAATGGATAAAAATTGACCGATTTTGTTGAAAATTAGATTTTTTTTATTGAAAATTATTATTTTTTACCTGTTAAAAATGTAACAATTTTATTAAAAACTTTTTTTTTTGGTTCAAAATTATTATTTTAGCTGAAAATTAAACTATACCATTTTTTGGTTGAAAATTTATCTTTTTTAACAGAAAATTCACCCATGTGTTTGAAAATCTATCTTTTTGATTAAAAATTCATTTGCTTAGTCGAACATTTTTATATTTTTTTGAAACTTTTTTTTTTTTTTTGAAAATTCATTTCGTTTTTGCTGAAAATTCAACTGTTTCAATTCCTTTTTTTTTTGTTGAAAATTATTTTTTTTAAATGAAAATTA
>CAKNYM010051097.1:108281-118935 GCA_932195095.1 Andricus curvator
CAATTTTCTCTCATTTTTCCTACTTCACTTTCCCCACCCCTCACTCTTCCTACCCACCTTCATTTCCTCAAATTTCCTTCCCCTTCATCTCCTCGTTTCCCCTACTCACCCTCCCCAATTTCCCCTCACTTCCCATAATTTCCCTCCCTCACTTACCCTACTTACCCTCCCCACTTCTCCTTACTTCCCATAATTTCCTTCCCCTCCCTTCCCCTACTTCCTCTCAAAACATTTCCGCTCAGTTCTCCTCCTTAAAAAAAAGTACGATTAATAAAATCGTACAATGAATCAAAACACCTTTCAGTAAAGAAAAATACAACGAGGTTAAAGAGTTCCATATTATTTTGATTCGTCTCTAACAGTTTTTAAATTATGAGTCTTAATTCAAAAAGAAATAGAGGGAAAATAGAGGGCGCAGAATCGGATCATCTTCCTCTAATATTGTCAGCGAAGGGGAAAAAGAGGTTACTGGGATGAGGAACGTAACGAGAAGAAAAAGGAGGTGAGAAAGGAATGAAGAAAATAGAAAAAAGGGAAGAGCTAGGTTGGAGGATACAGGAAAGAGAAAAGAGAGTACGGGAGAGTGGTCCTAAGTCGGCACAGTAAGAGTTTTTATCGAAAACAGAGGGTAAACAGGGTTTAATGGCGCTTTAATGTCTTTGGTCGGGTACCTCGATTTTTAATATACAATTCTATGTAATTCGGAGCACTGTGGAGTGATTTGTGTGGTCGCAATGCAGCGTAAAGTGAAGAAGTTGATTTTTGCTATTTCTCAAAATGGTGGTCCTAAGCCGGCACTCCCTGGTCATGAGTACGCTTTAGGAGAAAATGGAAAAATTTACACCATTTACAATGAACAAACATGTAGAATTTTGTCAAACCTCATTTATAGGATGGACACCTACCAGAGACAAGCAACATGCAGTCAAAACACAGCCAAACTAAAAAAAACAACAAGAGACGAGCGACATGGAATTGAAATACCACAAAATAAAATAACACACAAATAACAACAAAAGCAACAACAACAAAAAGGTGCCGACTCAGGACCACCTGTTTGGTGCCGACTAAGGACCACTACGAATGTTTACACATTTCGTGCTATTACGCACACGAAACAAATCCGAATGAAAAATCGACTTTATCAGGCGTAAGCACAGAGAACACAGAAACCAACGCACTTAATCGATTGAACTTTTCAAAATATTTACAATTGTCAGCGTAAATTACGTCCATGTCTACCAACCTGTCTTACGACAAAATGGTTAAGCCGACACGTGCGCCATCTCTGAGAAACGCGAGGGTGCGGCTTAACCCACAGTGCCGACTTAGGACTACTCTCTCCTATGTATAAGAGAAAAGTAGTAAAAAGGAAAAGCATTAATCAGGAGAATAAAATGTTGGAATGAGCCTAATAAAAAGGTAGAGGAGTTGGAAAGTAGGGTGGAGAAGATAGAAAGCTCAAACCAGGAGCTTGGAGTGGGGTAGATCGGGAATGAGGATAAGGAAAGGTTGAGAAACATAGAGAAAAGAATAGAAAGTGAGAGAAAAAAAGTGCTAGAGGGGATAGATGCGAAGGTAGATGTAGATGAAGTGAAAAGTGTAGGAAAGGAAGAGGGGTGAGGAGAGCAAATGGCGCTAGTGAAATTGAAGAGTAGGGTGCATAAGAGGGAAGTGACAAAGAAAAAGGCGTTCTATGGAAGTGCTAAGAGAATAGAAGATCTGACATTGGAAGAAAAAAATATGCAGCATAAGTTAAGGAAAATAGCAGAAGAGGAAATAAAGGGGAAAAGAACGTGGGTATGGGAAAATACAGATGGAAGGTATATGGCGGGATTGGGACGAAGAGAGGGAAGAGTTAATAAAATGTGAGAGAACGGGAGGGAGGAAATTAAGAGATAGTATGAAAGAAAAAGAGATAACAAATGAAAGAAAGGAGGATTTGCTACTGGAATACAGTTGGTTTAGAAAGAAAGGATAGAGAGTTTATGAAAAAATCGGGCAGTGGTGATGATGGAGACGTGGCTAGATGAAACAGAGTAGGAGAGAGTATAGGAAAGGCCACCAAGGGGATAAAAATGGGAGGTACAAGAGGCAAAGAGAAAAAGTAAAAAGGGCTACGGGAGAAATGATGATGAGAATAAGGAAAGATTTGATAGGGAAGAAAAAAATGGATCGAAATGAACAAAAAGAAGGATTAGTGGAAGAGATAATGATAGGAGATAATATGGTGGGAGATAGTAGGGGTATATGTAAATAGACATATTGAGAGGGAAACAGAGGAGTTAAGGGATCTAATGTAAGGAAAGGAAGAAAGGGTGAAACTAATCATAGGGGGCAACTTCAATGTAAGAACAAGAGAAAGAGGAGGAGGAGAATGGGAAGAAGAAGGTAGTGAATGGAGAGGGCAGGAAATGAGGTAAGAGGGAAGATAAAGCGGCTAGAGATAAGGGAGGAGGTAAAATCAGATCAACTCCTTCTAATAATGATGGTAGAGATGAGGAAGAGAGATGAATAGCAAACACTACGAGAAAGAAAGAAAAAAGAGTAGGAAAAGGTAATCGATCAGCAGAGGGGATAGAATAATTTAGGGAAAAGATCAAGGTGATAAAAATGGGAGAGCGAAATATAAAAGAGGAGATGGAAATAGTGATAGTAACAGTAAAAAGAATATTAGAGGATAGAGTTAAGAAAGAAGTCAGCGAAGAGGAAAAAGAGCTTACTAGGATGAGGAAGGTAAGGAGAACAAAAAGGAAGTGCGAAAGGAATTAGGAAAATGAAAAAAGGGAAGAGCAGGGTAGAAGAGTACAGGAAAAAGAAGAAAGAGTATAATGAGTTGATTAAAAAAAAAAGAGGAAGAAATTAGAAGGTTTGAGGAGGAAGCAGAAAAGGCTAGGATGGATGAAGAAGTAGGGAAACTATTAAATAGAGAAAGAAAAAAAGGAAAAGGCTTGATTTATTGTTCAAAGTAATTAAACTGGGATGGTTTAGGGAAATTATACTTTTCCAATTTAAATTAATAAAATGGGGTTTTATTGGAGATAAATACTATGGATTGTGGAGAAAGGAATTGTATTTGGCTCTTCCAGAGTGCTCTCATTTCTGTATTTAATGTACGAGAGACGAATCAGTGAGAGAAGAGTGGTATTAATTAAACGGCAATTTCCTGATGTAATTTCAAATTCCCATAAATTAAACTCGCAATAAAATTTCATTAAATTTTATTCAATTTGGTGGAAGATGCATGGAAATTGGCTGAAAATTATTCTATGGAATTCGCCATAGAATTCTGACTGAAAACTAGTACGTGGAATTCATAGCAGAATTGGATTTTTTTCATTGATTTCTACATAGAATTCCAGCTGAAAATTATGTAATAAAATTCACAGAAGAAATTTTAGGTAAATCTTATTCAATGGAATTCACCATAGAATTCCAGCTCAAAATTATTCCACGGAACTAACAATAGAATTTTAACTGGATATTCATTCAATGGGATTCAGCATAGAATTCAAGCTGGAAAGTATTGCATGGAATTCACCATAGAATTCTAGCTGAAAATTTTGTGATGGAATTTACCATAAAATTAGAGCTAACAATTATTACACGGATTTAACAATGGAATTTCGACTGGACTTTTATTCACTTAAATTCGTCGTAGAATTTGAGCTGGGAATTATTGCATGGAATTCACCATATAATTACAAACAATTTTTTCATAGAATTCACCATAGAATTCCAGCTGAATGGTTTTCATGGAATTCAGCATAGAATTCTGGATAAAAATTATATATTGGAATTCACCAGAGAAATTTTAACTATATATTATGCAATGAAATTCACCATAGAATTCTACCTGCCAATTATTCCATGGAATTCATCACAACATTTCAAATAGATTTTTTTCGTAGAATTCACCAAATAATGCCAGCTGAATTTTTTCGTGAAATTTACCATAGAATTCCGGCGAATTTTTTCCAGGAATTCACCATAGAATTTCAAATGAATTTTTTTCATGGAATTCAACATAGAATTATAGCTAAAAATTATGTAATGGAATTCACTAGCGAGATTTTAACTGGATCTTATTGAATGGAATTCACCCTAGAATTCCAGATAAATTTTGCCATAAAATTCACCATAGAATTCCACCCAATTTTTTCATAGAATTCATCATAGAATTTAAGTTGAGACTCCCCCTCTGAGAAATTAATTTTCAAAATTATCTTATTTTTCCTTGTCTAATTTTTCATTTTCCTTGATCATTAATATTCAAATACCAGCATTTTAATCTTGAAATAATTTTTAAATAGAATCTCTTATAAACGGAATAAAACAGTATTTCAGATACAAATTAAAAATTTTCAAATTTATCAATTTATTTTAAACAAAAAAATGTCTTTTCTACTATAAAAGATGGCTTTTTAACAAAATACTTGAATTTTCAACAAAATAATTAAATTTTTAACATAATAGTTGAATTTGAAACCTATAAATATAAATTCTCAACAAAAAGTGTCATAGTTTATATTTCAATAAAAAAACATGAAATTTATACAAAAAAAATGTTGTTTAGAATTAAAAAGACGAATTTTCAACAAATAAAGATTTTTCACAAAAGAAAGAAAATTTTACCTAAATTGCTGAACTTTCAAGCCAAAAGACGAATTTTCTCTACAAAAATCGAATGTACAAACAAAAAATATCACTTCAGCAAAAAATTATTTTTCCACGAAACAAACATGAAATTTTAAACCAAGAAAAATTTTTTTTTTACCAAAAAAGGAGAATTTTCAATTGAAAAAGATCAATCTTAAAAAAATGGAAAAGTTACATTTCCAGTTAAAAAATTAATTTTAAACCAAAAAAAAACTTTTACACTAAACAGTTAAATTTTTAACCTAAGAAGTTGAATTTTTAATTTAAAAAGATTAATTTTCAACAAAATAGTTAAAATTTCAACCAAAGAGATGAATTTTCAACTACAAATATAACTCTTAAAAAAAATTATTTCTTAACAAAGTGATTCAACCAAATGTTTCAAATCAAATAGTTGAATACTCAAGCAAAGAAGAAGAATTTTTAACGAGAAAGTTGCATTTTCATTTAAAAAAATAAACTTCTACCAAAGCGGATGAATTTATAAATCAAAAAAATAAATTTAAAAAAAAAAAGTTGAATTTTCTGTTAAAAAAAATTTTAGTTGACTTTTCACGATCAAAACATGAATTTTTAACCAAGAAATAAGTTTCTACGAAAAAAAATTGAATTTTCAATCCAAGAAGACGAATTTTTACCAAAAAGGATGACTTTTTAACAAAATTGTTGAATTCTCTACCAAATAGTGGAATTTTTATCCAAGAAAGATGAAATTTGTACTAAAAAAGATGAATTTTTAATAAAAAAAAAGGAATTTTTAACTAAAATTATGAATACCTGATGAAAAAAATTATTTTTTTTACAAAGTAGTTCAACTAGTCAAATATTCGACTTTTCAACCAAAAAAGATTAATTCTCAACAAAATACATGAATTTTCAACCAAATTTTTTAATTTTATAGTCAAAAAGACGAATTACCTATAAAAAAGTTGAATTTACACCAAAAATATGATTTTTCAACCAAAAAGTTGAACTTTCAACTAAAAAAGAAAAATTTTTAACAAAAAATGGAATAGTTTAATTTTCAGTTTAAAAAATGTATTTTCACACAACCATGAAACGAATTTTCATCAAAATAGTAAAATTTCATGAATTCCGAACCAAAAACATAATAGTATCCTCTTCAATAAAAAAAAAATAATTTTTACTCAAAAATATATTTGGATTTTCTTATTGAGTTTAAGTACCCACTTGTAATAAAACTGAATTGAAAAGAAAAATGAATTTTACATCTAAATAAATAGATGACAGGCCTGTCGTCCCTGTGGGATAAAATATGGGATAAAAAGATTAAACGCTCATAGGGTAATTTTTTCGCCCTCAAAGGGTAACAAATTCAGGATAAATTCATAAGACTACAAAACATTCAATTTAAATTTAAAAGAATTCAAATAAATTGGAAAAAATTTGAAAAATCCATAAAATTCATAAAAATTCAAGGTGAATTTAAAAAAGAATTAAAATAAATTGAAAATAATTTAAAAATATATAAAAACTTTATTGAATTCAAAAGAATTCAATGTGAGATTTTTGTTACATACATGAATTTTCGACACAATTATTCAATTTTAAAGTCAAAAAGATTATCTACAAAAAAGTTGAATTTTTAACCCAAAAATATGATTTTTTAAATATTTATAATCAAATAAAAACTTTTAAAGATTCAAAAAATCCACTGAATTAAGTAGAATTATTTAAATTTAGAAGAATTCAAGAAAAATGAAAAAATTCAAGAGAGTTCCAAAGAATTTAAAAGAATTCAGGGTAAATTCAAAAAAATTATTTCAAATCTGTTCGAATCTTTGAAACCCTGCTAATTTACGTATAACCATAAAAGAATTCGAGTGAATTGGAAATAATTTTAAAAATCGAAAAAATTCCAATGATTTCAGTAAAATTTGAGTGAATTTAGAGCAATTTAAGGATAATGAGGAGAATTCGATGAAATTGATGAAAAATCAAGCCTAATTTAAAAAGCAATCAAGTGAATTGGAAAAAACTCAAAAATATGCAAAAATTGAGCAGAATTGAGTGAATTTAGAAGAAATCAAAAGAATTCTGGATAAATCAATACGAATTCAGGGCGAATTCCAAATGAATTGCAAACAATATTTGAAAAACTCTTTAAATCTTGGAAACCCTACTAACTTCTAACCAAAAAAGTGACTAATGACTACAAAACAATTCAAATGAATTGGAAATCATTTTAGAAATCCCTTAAAATTATTTAAAACTTTGGAAATCCCTTAAAATTGTTTAAATCTCTTGAAAATGCCATGGAATCTTTTAAAATATTTCAAAGTCTTTAAAATTCCTTCAAACTATTGAAATAAATAAACAATTTCTGGGAATCTTTTAAAATGTCCTAAAATATTGAAAATCCTTCAAAATCTTTTGCAATCCCTTGCAATTTTTTGAAGCTCTTGAAAATACCGAAGAATTAAAAAAAAAATACCTTAAAATATTTCAAAGCCTTTGATCATTTTATCCATTGAATTAAACCATTTTTTTTTACCAAAAGATATTTTAATTTTAAAGAAAAATCTGTTGAATTAAACCAAAAAATATGAATTTTCAACAGAGAAAGATTTTTCAATCAATAAAGAAAAAAATCACCACCAAAATGTTGAGTTTTCAAGCCATAAAGACGAATTTTTCATAAAGAAAGTTGAATTAAAAACCCAAAAATATGCATTTTCTACCAAAGTAATTGAATTTTCGAATAAAAAAATACGAGTTATCAACAAAATGAGTGAATTCTTAACAGAAAAAATCAATTTTCTAGCAAAAGTGGAAAAGCTACATTTTTAGTAAAAAAAAATTCATTTTCAACAAAAAAAAAACAACTTTTAACTAAAATGATGCATCTTCAATAAAAAAATAAAATTGTTAACCAAATAATTGAATTTTCCACCCAGAAGATGAATTTTCTACAAAAAAGGACAATTTTCAACAAAAAATATAATACTTTAATTTTAAGTTAGAGAAATAAGTTTTTAACCAAATAAAATAAATTTTCAACGAGATAGTTTAATTTTCAACTAAACAGATGAATTTTCAACCGAAAAAATAAATGTCTATGAAAAAAAATTTTGACAAGAAGTGAAATAGTTAAATTTTTAGTTAACAAAATTTATTTTCAATACAAAAAAAAAGTAATTTTCAAACAAATAAATGAAATAAAAGCCAAAAATATTACTTTTCTACCAAAACAGAATAATTTTAACAATGTACATGAATTTTCAACCAGGTATTTTAATTTTTAATAGATTTTGTAACCTTATAATTGAATTTTCAACCCCAAAAAAAGACAAATTTTTAACAAAATAGATGAATTTTGAACTAAAAAAGATAAATTTTCAACAAAAAATAGAATAATTTAATTTTCAATTATAGAAATAAGTTTTTAACCAAATAAGATAAATGTTCAACAAAATAGTTCAATTTTCACCCAAAAAAGTGAATTTTCAACCAAAACGAATTTTTCTTTTTGAATTGGAATCTATTAAAATTCTTAAATCTATCATCTATTAAAAAAAATTTTCGCAGAAAATTTAGTTAAATTTATAGTTAAAGAAATAAATTTTTAATAGAAAAAATATCTTTCAACCAAAAAGATTAATTTTCTACCAAAAAAAGAGTAATTTTTAAAACAATAAATGAATTTCCAGACAAATATTTGAATTTTTAATACAATTTTCAATCTACTAGTTGAATTTTAAACTAAGTATTTTATTTTTAATTAAATTTTCAACCAAAAAGGTTAATTTTCTACCCCAAAAACGACAAATTTTTAACAAAATAGATGAATTTTCAACTAAAAAAGATAAATTTTCAGCAACAAATAGAATAATTTAATTTTCAGTTATAGAAATAAGTTTTTAACCAAATAAGATAAATGTTCAACGAAATAGTTCAATTTTCACCCCAAAAAATGAATTTTTTACCAAAACGAATAAATGTCTATAAGAAAGAAAATCTTCACCCAAAATTTAGTTAAATTTGTAGTTAAAGAAATTAATTTTTAATAGAAAAACTAATTTTCAACCAAAGAAATGAATTTTCTACCAAGAAAGAATAATTTTTAACAAAATAAATGAATTTCCAAACAAATATTTGAATTTTTAATGGAATTTTCAACCTAATAGTGGAATTTTGAACCAAAATGGTGAATTACTCACCAAAAAGATTAATATTCTACCACAAAAGACAAAGTTTCAACAAAATACAGAAATTTTCATACAAATAGTTGAATTTTCAACTAAAGAAGATTGATGTTCAACTAAGCATGAAATAGTTGAATTTTCAGTTAAAAAAATTAATTTTTAATTAAAAAAAAAATAATTTTCAAGGCAAAGAAATGAATTTTCAACAAAAAAAAGGTGAATTAGTCACCAAGAAGATTAATTTTCTATCATAAAAGACAATGGTTCAACAAAATTCAGAAATTTTCAACCAAATAGTTTAATTTTCAACTGCAGAAGATAAATGTTCAACCAAACATAGATAGTTAAATTTCCAGTTAAAAAATTTTGACAAAGTAGTTAAATTTTGAAAAAAAAATGTTTTTCAAATACAATGATGAAGCATCAACCAAAAAAAATGAATTTTTAACAAAGTAGTTCCACGATTAGTGAAAATCTTGAAAATTTAACCAAATAGTTGTATTAGAAGAAAAATCCTGGGACTATTTTGATTGTTATTTTTTTTATGTAAAAAAACTTTTTCTGTAAAATCCATAAAAAATTTTTGGAAAATAAACAGAGTTTATAAAATCGTTACATATCTTCCGACATTCTAGAAAATTCTTCACCTTAAAATATTTTGAACGCTTTGAAATCCCTTCAAATTAATGAGATTAATTAATAATTCATTGGAATCTCTTAAAATTCCCTAAAATATTTCAAATTAAAGGATCTTGATGTGCCTTCAAGTTTCAAAAATACCCTAAAATCTTTAAAATCTCTTCAAATTATTGAAATCTATTAAAAATGTCTCAGAATCTTTAAAAATTGCCTGAAATATTTCAAAAGAATTCAAGACAATTCAGAAATAGGTATAGACTATGAGTTAATAGAACCAAGTTTTTCAATTTTAAACATTCTTTAACACAACATAGCAAAACATTGAAAAATGAATGAATTTTCAAACGAATATTTAAATTTTAAACTAAAAAATTAATTTTCAATGAAAAAGATGGATTTTCAAGAAAATAGTTCAATTTTCAATCTAACTGGTGAATTTTCAACTGAAATAGTTCAATTTTAAACCAAAAAGATGAATTTTCAAATAAATTGTAAATATTTAACTGGAGTAGTTTAATTTTAAACCAGGAAGATGAATTTTCAACTAAAATGATGAATCTTTTACTAGAATAGTTGAATTTTTGACCAAAGAGATGAATTTTCCATCAAGAAGATTATTTTTTTCGAAAAAGATGAATTTTCAACTAAGAAAGATCATTCTTCAACCAAAAATTGAGCAATAAAATTTTTAGTCAACAAAATTAATTTTTATCTTAAATTATGGAATATTTAACTGGAATAATATTTAGATTTGCAGTTTAAAAAATAAAATAATGTTCGACCAAAAAAAGAAACAAAATTTCAACAAAATAGTTCAATTTTCGGTAAAAAATTCCTTTTCATCCAAAGAAAAAACAAGTTTTCAATCAGGATTTTTAAAAATTGCCTGAAATATTTCAAAAGAATTCAAGACAATTCAGAAATAGGTATAGACTGTGAGTTAATAGAACCAAGTTTTTCAATTTTCCCGGTCAAATAAAAGTAACATATCCATATTTGCCGCAAAACGCAAACATTTATTTTAATTCATGACGTTCATTATAAACATCCTTTAACACTTCAAACGAATATTTAAATTTTAAACTAAAAAATATCAATTTTCAAGAAAAAATGAAATAGTTCAACTTTTAGTCAAAAAAATTAATTTTCAACGAAAAAAGCGGATTTTCAAGAAAATAGTTCAATTTTCA
>CAKNYM010051097.1:118945-138708 GCA_932195095.1 Andricus curvator
AATTTTCCCGGTCAAATAAAATTAACATATCCATATTTGCCGCAAAATGCAAACATTTATTTTAATTCATGATGTTCATTATAAACATCCTTTAACACAACATAGCAAAACATTGCAAATTAATGAATTTTCAAACGAATATTTAAATTTTAAACTAAAAAATATCAATTTTTAAGAAAAAATTGAATAGTTCAACTTTTAGTCAAAAAAATTAATTTCAACGAAAAAAGCGGTTTTTCAAGAAAATAGTTCAATTTTAAACTAAAAAAGATCATTTTTCAACCACAAATTGAATAATACAATTTTTAGGCAAAAAATGAATGTTCAACCAAAGAGATGATTTTTTATCTGAAATTATGGAATATTCAACTGGAATAATATTTACATTTGCAGTTTAAAAAATAAAATAATTTTCAACCAAAAAAAGGAACAAATTTTCAACAAAATAGTTAAATTTTCGGTAAAAAAATTCCTTTTCATCAAATGAAAAAAAAAGTTTTCAATTAAATAGCTCATATTTCAAGCAAAGGAATGAATTTTCAATGAATTAAATTAAAAAATAAAACTTAGGCGATTTCAACAATTTTCCTGTTATTGACGAGCACCGGGAACGTCAAATAGAAAAAATTGCCATTTTTTTCGTCATAATTTTTCGACAACTCTCTTAGAAATCTTACCGGCTTTTTTTAAAAATTTTGTTGTCCAAATCGGTCAATATTTGTGCGCTGTTACCCATGTTAAAAAAAATTATATTTATATTTCTTTTTTTTCTAGCAGTAGCGTCCTCCTGACGATTACATTTATAGTTAAAAATTTCATTATTTGGTTGAAAATTCAACAATTTTCAACCAAATAGTTTTTTCAACCAAATAATTTTTTGGGTAGAAATACCACTAATTTAGTTGAAAATAAACCTTTTGCAGATAATGCATATTTTGGTTATTATTTTGAACCAAAAAAGTAATTTTTCCCCCCACTGTGGACCGGTCTGTGAGGTCTAAGATGAAAGAAACGAGAGAAATACAAAATATTCCTCATATATTTTCCTTTTACGAAATATATACACCGACGAATAATAAAGACTTTAGCCGATAAACAAATAAATACAAACCTATAACCAAATCATATAATTAAATATTTAATTAGCCTCTAATTTTGAGCCAGTTTAATCCACATGCTCATGTTGTGCGTTACTTTCTCGCCACGTGTTTTGCACAAGCTCGACAAATTTCCTCCACCAGTGGCTTTTCGATGTGAAATAGAGGGCGCAAGCTGCGATGAAGATCCAGGATAAAACGAGGCAATAATCCGTGTCATTAGAAGGCATGCTCGAAACTGGGCCGCTGAAATCTGCCGAAGTCACGTACAAGGATCCATTCGGCGTCTGATTCGTCAAATGAGTTATGAACCTCGAAAAAGTCTCCAGAGTATAAACAGTTTCGTTGAATTTCGCTACTGGTTTTCCATTGTGGAAAATCACGAGAGTTGGGACGCCGACGATTCCGTGTTGGGTGTTGAAACTGAAATTTAAATTATTTTTCACTCATTTGTATTTTGTTTCAGGGCTTGAAACTAATGGTCATTTTTTTTATTGACAGGGTGGCGATTCAGCGGACGATTTCAAATTCCCGGTCATTTTGATGCGCTGATTACGAAAATCATAGTGAAAATTGGCGACAAGGACGTCTTCATGGTAAGAACCATAAAAAACCCCATACAAATTATGATTTTTTTCTTTATCTCAATAGTTAAGAAGAATTTTCAAAAATGTCTCAAACAAAAGTTGTAGCTAGTATAAAAATACATCTTTTTTGTATCATACACTTTTTTCCTTGAACCATTATTTCTCGATAAAAAGAGGATTGCGTTGGAAAAACAATAGAAACAAGAAAACAGTCACGCTCGTCCCTTCTTTCCTCGTTCGTTTTTCGTAACTAGTCAGTAAATGCGTAGACCCCCCACTTAAACCTGGAAAAGAAGACGAGCGTAACTGAACGCATGTAGCCCCCCCCCCCCCCCTTAAACCTGAAAAGGGGGGGGGGGGAACCAAACCGTTTTTTGTAAAATGTCAATAATAGGTGCCCCCCCCCCCCCCCCACTTAAACCTGGAAAAGGGGACAAGCGTGACCGAACGCATCTGTAACTGTTTTCTTGTTTTTATTGTTTTTCCAACGCAATTCTCTTTTTCTCGAAAAATAATGGTTTTATGCGAAAAGTGTATGATACAAAAAAGATGTACTTTTATTATTTTCACTATGATTTTAGTAATCAGCGCATCAAAATACGTAAGTATACGTGGTTTCCACGAAATCGAAGGGTTCACCTATTCGGAACTGCACCAAAAATTTCAATTTTTTAACAAAAATGGAATAGTTAAATTTTCACTTGGAAAAATTAATTTTCATTAAAAAAAACGGATTTTCAACAAAATAGTTCAACTTTCAACCAAAGTGATGAATTTTCAAATCAAATTACGAATTTTCAACTGGAATAGTTGAATTTTAAACCAAAAAGATTAATTTTGAACTAAAATGATGAATATTTAACTGGAACACTTGAATTTTTCAACCAAAAAGATGAACTTTTAAACAAGAAGATTAATTTTCAAATAAAAAGATCAATTTTCTACCAAAAAATACAATTTTTCAACAATAACACGAATTTTTAACGAAATGATTGAATTTTTAATCAAAGAAGACAAATTTTAAAACAAAATAGTTGAATTTTGAACTAAAAAAATAATCATTTTCAACCGAAATTGTAATAGTGATAATTTTAGTTAAAAAATTAATTTCAAACCAAACGTAAGAGTTTTAAACTAAAAAAATGAATCTTCAACTGAAATAGTTGAATTTTCAAACAAAAAAATTAATTTTTACTAAGAAAGATCAATTGTCAACCAAAACTTCGATCATTAAATTCTAAGTTAAAAAATCAATCTTTAACCAAACAGATGAATTTTCAACCACAACTATGGAATTTTCAATTGGAGTAAGTTTCATTTTCAGTTGAAAAAATTACTTTCAAAAAAAAAAAAAATAACTTTAAAAAAAATAGTTGTAAATCTTTAACTAGAATAATTGAATTTTTGACCAAAAAGATTAAATTTCAACCAAGAAGATTATTTTCTACCAAAAAAGACGAACTCTTAACTAAAATCATGAATATTTAACTGGAACACTTGAATTTTTCAACCAAAAAGATACATTTTTAAACAAGAAGATTAATTTTTAAATAAAAAGATCAATTTTCTACCAAAAAATAGGATTTTTCAACAATATACATGCATTTTTAAGGAAATGATTAAATTTTTAATCAAAGAAGACAAATTTTAAAACAAAATAGTTGAATTTTGAACTAAAAAAATAATCATTTTCAACCGAAATTGTAATAGTGATAATTTTAGTTAAAAAATTAATTTTAAACCAAACATAAGAGTTTTCAACTAAAACAACGAATCTTCAACTGAAATAGTTGAATTTTCAAACAAAAAAATTAATTTTTACTAAGAAAGATCAATTGTCAACCAAAACTTAGAAAAAATTACTTTCAACAAAAAAAAAACTAACTCTAAAAAAAATCGTTGTAAATCTTTAACTGGAATAATTGAATTTCTGACCAAAAAGATTAATTTCTACCAACAAAGACGAATTTTTAACTGAAAAAGATCATTTTTCAACCAAAAATTAAATAATTAAATTTCTAGTCAAAAAATGAATGTTCAACCAAAGAGATGAATTTTTAACTAAAATTATGGAATATTCAACTGGATTAATAGTTACATTTTCAGAATAAAAAAATAATTTTGAACCAAAAAAAAATCTAAAGGAAAAACAAGTTTTCAATTAAAGAGCTCATTTTTCAAACCAAAAAAATGCATTTTTAATTAAAACGATGAACCTTCAAGCAAAAAAGAAAACAATTTAACAAAATAGTTTAACTTTCAACCAAATAATTTCATTTCCAACCTAAAAGATGAATTTTCAACTAAAATGATAAATATTTAACTGAGTTTTCAAACAAATAGATTAACTTTCAAAGAAAAAGATAATTTTCTACCAAAAAAAAGAATCGATTTTTTAACTAAATACGTGAATTTTCAAAGAAATAGTTGAATTTTCAATTAAAAACGACAAATGTTCATCCAATTTGTTGAATTTTGAAATTGAAAGGATCAATTTTCAATAAGAAATGAAATAGTTAAATTTTCAGTTAAAGAAATTAATTCTCAACCATAATGATTAATTTTCTACAAAAAAAAAAAAAGATGAATTATCCACAAAGTAAATCGATTTTTAAACAAATAGTTTAATTTTTAAATGCAAAATATCAATTTTCAACCAATATTTGATTTTTTACCAAAAAAAGATAAAATGATTTTCAACAAAGTAGTTACATTCACAACCAGAGATGAATTTCAAATTAAAATGATGAATCTGCAACCAACAAAATTAATTTTGAATAAAAGAGTTTAACTTTTAACCTATTAGTTGAATTTTTAACTAATAAAAGACGAATTTGCAACGAACAATGTAACAAAATATTCTATTATAATTCAGCAATATTTTTTCTTTGAACTACTACTTCTACTCTAAAAACGGCTTGAAGTACTTTCTTCATCTAAAATTTAAAAGAGGGAACTTTGAAATCGTTACGAATTCTGACTTGGAAGAGGGATTTTAAAAAAAAATTTCTTTCTTCTAAATCCGAATAATTCTTTTAAAAAATTCCCGTTCCATGTAAAAAATTCCCTATTCCAAGTGAAATTATATCTCTGTACGGAAAGTCCCTGTCCTAAAATAAAAAAGATAATTATTTTCTAAAATTATCTGTTCCAAGTCAGGTAAAGGAGTATTTGAATAAAACGTGATAATATCAATTCGATTATCAAACTCAAGTCAACGAAAAAAAATCTCACAGAGCAACAAATTTGCAAAAGAATTTGCTGAAGAATTGTTACATTCTTTAAATCGTACGATAAGCTCTCTTTTTAATTAATAAAAAGCAAGCGGTCATTTCTCGGGTTTTCACGATAAAATTGTTTAATTTTCTATGTTAAGGCAAGTGCATTAAATAATAAATAATACGTTCTCTTGAACAATAATAAATTATAATTCAATTATAGTAAACTGAGATAATCTGAAAATCTAAGTTCAATGAACTGTGAAATAGTAAATAAATCCGTAACCTAACAAACACACTTATATGTCCTGCAACTGTAGATAAATTAGAAATCACTTTTAATTGATCAAAATTATTAAAATTATGAAAACTTGAATTTTGCTATGATCAGAAGTAAATTCCCGGTTTTTAAATTAAATTCCCGGTCATTTCCCGGTCAGTAAAATTCCTGGTCATTTCCCGGTCTTTCCCGGTCAAGTCGCCACCCTGATTGAAATTTGTTCAAATGCACAAAAAAATCCATTTTTTTAATGATATTTGAAGGTGGCGCAAGTCCCATGAAGTTTAACACGCATCTCCCATAAAAAATAAGTTTTTGTAAATTTTATTCAGAATCGTCAATATTAGCTGAATCGAGTTGAAACTCAACATTTCCCTTCACAATTAGCCATAGAATACGAAGAAAATATTACTTTTCAAATATCGCCCCCATAAGTCTGTTTTATAGGGTCCAAAAAACCCCCATAAGTGAAAAAATAAGTTTTGTGAGTCAAAGGTGGCCAATCACTGCACCCGTTACCCTAATTCTTGTAAATTTGCAAAGTATCGTAATAAAGAGTTATTGGAAAGAAAAATAGCCAAACTATTTTTAGAGAGTTTTAGAACAGATATATAATTTTATTTGATAAATATGAAAATCTTCAAAAAATGATACTTCTGAAAAGTAAAAGAAAATTTAACTCTGTTATTAAATAAAAACTTGGCCAAATTTATTATAAAAAATCCCAACACAATTAATTTTTCTTGTATTTTCATTTATATTTCTTTTTTTCTAGCAGTAGCGTCCTCCTGACGATTACATTTTTGGTTAAAAATTTCATTATTTGGTAGAAAATTCAACAATTTTCAACCAAATAGTGATCCTTTTTTGTTTGAAATTCAAATGTTTGTTTAAAAATTCATCTTTTTTTAGGTAGAAATACCACTACTTTAGTTGAAAATGAACTTTTTGCAGATAATGCATATTTTGGTATTGAAAATTCAACTAAAATCTTTCTTGGTTGAAAACTCAACAACTTTTTTGAAAATTCGTCTTTTTGGTTTAAAAATTCACATGTTTCAGTAGAGATTTAATTTTTTTTCTATAAAAGAGCAACAGTTTTGTTTAAAATAAATCTTTTTTAAAATAATGAATTGATTTTTTAAAATGAAAATGTAAGTATTCCTTTTTCGATAAAAAATTTATCTTAGTTGAAAAATCGTCTTTCCTCATAGAAAACTAATCTTCTTGAATTAAAATTTCCTCTTTTTTGGTTAAAAATGCAACTGTTTCGTTAAAACTTAAAAGTTTGGTTGAAAATTCAACTGTTTTACAGAAAAATTGTCTTTTCGCTTGCAATCTAAACAATCTGGATAAACTTTTCTGACTGAAAAATCAAATATTTGGTTACTAAATCATTTTTACATTTTAAATTTGTTGAAAGTGTAACTATTATAGTTCAAAATTGATTGTTTAAACTGATAATTTAACTATTTCAATTTAAGTTTCATCGTCTTTAGAAGGTTTATCACTTAGGTTCAAAACTGAGCGGAAAATTTAACTATGTTGTTAAAAATAAATTTTTTTACTTACAATTTATCTTTTTCAATTGAAAATTCAACTATTTATTGATTAGTTTTATAATTATTGTGAACAATTGATTATCATGGTTGATTTAAAAAAAAAAAATTCATTCTACAGAACTACTTTAATACAAATTTAAAAAAAGCATCGAATCCTGGAAAGAAATTCCCTGACAATTCCAGGATTTTTCCAGGTATCTAAAGTTTTTTCAAGGTATAATTTTTCATAGTACGGAGCCATTAAAATATTTCGCACTTTTTAAAACAATCGACTCGGGATATGTATACAGTTTCGCGAGTTTATTATAAATAATGTTTTTGTTTTTCAGTTTCTAGGGATTCAATTAATATGTTTAATTTAGAAAGCTTTGACAAATTATATTACAAAATAATCTTAAATATATTAGCACCATAGATTAATTAATAATTAAATAATACTAAAAACATAATTGATAATTTCTTGAATTTGTCCCTAAAGTCCATGAATTTGAACAATAATTCAAACAAATTTTTATTTTTAGGTTTAAAATATTGCATTTTTAACTAGATAGAAGAATTTTTAACCAAATAGTTGAATTTTCAACTCAAAAAGATTAATTTTCAACCAAATAGTTGAATTATCTTCTAAGAAAGATCAATTTTTAACAAAACAAGGAACAGTTACATTTTCAGTTTAAAAAAATTAATTTTCCATTAAACAAAAAACAAATAATTTCAACCAAAGTGATAAATTTTTAACTAGAATGATGAATCTTCAACTCGAATAGACGAAGAAGATAAATTGTCAACCAAAAATTTAATAGTTAAATTTTCAGTTAAAAAGAACAATATTTTACAATAAAAAAACTAATCTTTAAAAAAAATGGTTAGATTTAAACAAGGTGATACATTTTTTAACTAAAATGATGAATCTTGACCTGGAATAGTTGACTTTTTAACCAAAAAGGGAATTTTCAAGAACAAAAAATGAATTTTATACCAAGAAAAAAAATTTCTACCAAAAAAAAAGACAAATTTTCAACAAAATACATCAATTTTTATCTAAAGAAGATAAATTGTCAACAAAAAATTTAAAAGTTAGATTTTCAGTTAAAAAGAACAATATTTTACGAAAAAAACTAATCTTAAAAAAAATAGTTACATTTAAACAAGGTGATCAATTTTTCAACTAAAATGATGAACCTTGACCTGGAATAGTGGAATTTTCAATCAAAAAGAGAATTTTCAACAAGACAAAATGAATTTTATACCAAGAAAATTAATTTCTACCAAAAAAGACAAAATTTCAACAAAATAAATCAATTTTTATCTAAAAAAGATAAATAGGCAACCAAAAATTTAATAGTTAAATTTTCAGTTAAAAAGAACAATATTTAATGAAAAAAAAACTAATCTTTTAAAAAAAATAGTTACATTTAAACAAGGTGATAAATTTTTTATCTAGAATGATGAACCTTGACCTAGAATAGTTGAATTTTTAACCAAAAAGATGAATTAAGAAAATTAATTTCTACCAAAAAAGACGAATTTTCGACTAAAAAAGAAAATTTTTTAACCAAAAATTGAACAGTTACATTTTCCGTTTAAAATTAATTTGTAACAAACAAAAAATAGTTAAAGTTTCAACTAGAATACTTAACGAGTTTTCAACATGAGTTGAATTTTCAACTAAGAAAGATTTTTCAGCCAAGAGAGATAAAAAATTGCAAACTAACTGTTGAATTTCCAAGCAAAAAATTAATTTTGAAGCAAGAATATAAATTTTCTACCAAAACGAACGAATTTTCAATCAAATACATGAGTTTTGAACCAGATACTTGAATTTTCAACTAAAAACGATAAATTTTCAACCAAAACTAGCATAGTTAAATTTTCAATTAAAAACATTAATTTCAAAGAAAACAAAAACGAATTTTCAACAAAATAGTTCAATACAGTCATATAAAGCTACTTTTACAAATAAAGAATCATTCTTATTCAATTTCATATTGCAATTTAAAAAAAAAATTAAGTACACTTTCGAAAAAATTCCCTGACTTTAAAAAAAAATCCCTGAGATTTCCAGGTTTTCCAGGTAGGGTAGAGACCCTGGTTAATTATGATTTTTTTGCAGTTTTTAATGCACATTGTTTCTAATACATAAAATACTACTTTAAACTGATAATTATATTTCTATATAAATTGTTTAAACAATTTATTATTGTTTTAGCACTTATCTCTTACAATAGAGTTAGAGTCGCGGTTTAAAAAAAAATGTATCACTTTTTATCAAATTTTCAAGCAGAGTGAGGTAATAATTAATTATTTGTAATAAACATAATTGTTTAAACAATTTATTATTACTTTTAATAGTTTCCTCTTAGAAAAATTCTGGAAAATTGCTGTTCTTTCAAAAATGTTCCACTTTTTGTCCAATTTTTAATGAGGGTCAGGTGAATAATTAATTAAAGTTAACAAAATTAATTATTTAAACAATGTATTATTATTTTCAATAATATTAACATTGAATAATGTTAGACAGTTACGGTTTTGTCTGAAATATTCAACTTTCTGTCCAGTCTTCACATAGAGTTTAGTAATAATTTTTGAAATTCAACAAACATAATTGTTTAAACAAACTATTATTGTTAAAAACTATCTTCTCCTATAGTAATGCTAGACAGTTGCGGTTTTTTCTGAATTTTTCCACTTTTTGTGAACTTTTCACTTAGTAAAGTAATAATTGATGCAAGTTAAGAAACATAATTGTTTAGACAATTTATTATTGTTTATAATTATCTTTCCTTAGATAATTGCTAGAAAGTTGCGGGTTTTTCTGAATTTTTCAACTTTTTATCAACTTTTTACTTAGTGAGTTAATAATTAATACAAGTTAGGAACAAATATTGAATATTAATTAAAACAAAAAGGCTCTCAGTTACTACTTCAAGGAAAATTTACATTTAATATGATCCATATAGAAAATTTAAAGAATATTTCAAATATCTGTTTTAATTCAGAAAAATATATTTACAAAAAATAGAGAGATTGTTTAAAATATGATTCTCTCTAATGTTTATTTATTATTTGTTCATAACTAAAAAGGTAAATCAAAGTAAAGCATTTCAGAAAAACCGCAACTTTCTAGCACTTATCTAAGGTAAGATAGTTATAAACAATAATAATTTCTTTAAACAATTATTTTTTCTAGGGGTAATTAATTATTAAGTCACTTCAAGTGAAAAATAGGCAAATAGTTAAAAAAATTCAGAAAAACAGCAATTTTCGACCATTAAGCAAAGAAAACATTATTAACAATAAGAATAAATTGTTGAAACAATTATTTTTGTTCACATGAATCAATTATCACTTAACTCTAATTGAAAAGTGGACAAAAAGTTAAAAATTTCAGAAAAAACCGCAACTATCTAGTATTAATATAGAAGAAGATAGCTATAAACAATAATAATTTGTTTAAACAATTATTGTTGCTAAATTGCATTAAGTTAAGTTTTTCAATTTTCCCGGTCAACTAAAAGTAACATATTCATATTTGCCGCAAAATGCAAACATTTATTTTAATTCATGACGTTCATTCTAAACATCCTTTAACATAACAGAGCAAAAAATTGCAAAATAAATTAATTTTGTAACAAATATTTAAACTTTGGACTAAAAAATATCAATTTTTAACAAAAAATGGAATAGTTAAACTTTTGGTTGAAAAAATTAATTAAAAAAAAAACGATTTTCAGGAAAATAGATCAATTTTCAACATAACTGATGAATTTTTAACTAAAATGTTGAATCTTCAACTGGAATAGTTGAATTTTCAACATCAAAAAATTAATGTTCATTAAAAAAGATAAATTGTCAATTAAAATTTAAGTAATTAAATTTTAAGTTCAAATAATTAATGTTCAACCAAACAGATGAATTTTCAACTAAAAACTATGGAATATTCAATTTTAATAAGTAAAAATTTTCAGTTAAAAAATTACTTTCCACAAAAAAACTTTAAAAAAAAACTAACTTAAACAAAATAGCAACATTTTCCAACAAAGTGATAAATTTGCAACTAAAATTGTAAATCCTTAACTGGAATACTTGAATTTTAAACCAGAAAAATGAATTTTCAACTAAAATGATGAATCTTTAACCAGAATAGTTGAATTTTTGACCAACGAGATGAATTTTTAACCAAAAAGATTAATTTCTACCAAAAAATATGATTTTTCAGCTAAAAAAGATCATTTTGCAACCAAAAATTGAATAATTAAATTTTTAGTCAAAAAATGAATGTTCATCCAAAGAGATGAAGTTTTTACTAAAATTATGGAATATTCAACTGGAATAATAGTTATATTTTCAACAAAATAGTTAAATTTTTGGCAAAAATTTTTTTTCTTTCAAATAAAAAAGAAGTTTTCAATAAAATAGCTCATATTTCAACCGAAGAAATGAATTTTTAATTAAAATGATGAATCTTCAACCAAAAAAATTAATTTTCAACAAAAGAGTTTAACTTTCAACCAAGTAATTCTATTTCCAACCTAAACGATACATTTTCAACTAAAATGATACATATTTAACTGGAATACTTGAATTTTTAAGTGAAAAGAATTTTTAAACAAGATTAACTTGCAAAGAAAAAGATATTTTTCTTTTTTTGATTTTTTAACAAAATACGTGGATTTTCAATGAAATAGTTAAATTTTCAATTGAAAAAGACAAATTTTCATCCAAATTGTTGAATTTTGAACTAGAAAAGATCAATTTTCAACCAAAAATGGACAGTTAAATTTTCAGTTGAAGAAATTAATTTACAACCAAACTGATAAATTTTCAACTAAACTGATGAATCTTCAAGTGGAATAGTTGAATTTTATACCAAAAAGATGAATTTTCAACCATAAAGATTAATTCTCTGCAAAAAAGGCGACTTTTTGACATAGTGCATAATTTTTCAAACAACTAGTTTAATTTCTAAATAAAAAATATCAATTTTCAACCAAATAGTGGCATTTTCATCCATTTTTAGTTTAAAAAATTGATTTTCAACAAAGTAGTTACACTTTCAACCACAGATGAATTTTCAATTAAAATGATAAATCTTCAACCAAAAAAATTTAACTTTTAACCAAGTAGTTGAATATTTAACTAAGGAAATATGAATTCGCAACGAACAATGTAACAAAATTTTCTATTCTAATTCAGCAATATTTCTTCATTGAAATACAAATTCTACTCTAAAAACTACTTGAACTACTTTCTTTATCTAAAATTTGGAAAAGGGAACTTTCAAATTGTGACGAATTCTGGCTTGGAAGAGGGATTTTTTTTTAATTCTTTTCTTCTAAATCCGAATTATAATTCGTTAAAAAAACTCCCGTTCCACGTAAAAAATTCCCTGTTCCAAGTCAGGATAAACGAGGAGTAAGCGAATAAAAAGTGATAAAACCATTTTTTGAAAAAATTAAGAAAATGATTGTTTTTGTATGTTTGAAATATCATCAATTCATTTATCATCACGAATTTATTACTCTTTTGACATTAATTACAAAAACATAGTTCTTGAAATTAAAAAAAAATTAAAAACCCTTTAATTCTTGGAAATCCTATTAAAAGTCCCTCAATCTTATGAAATTCCTTTTTATACCCCTTGAAATATTAAAAAAATCACTTCAAATCTTTACAATCCGTTGAAATCCAATTAAATCCTTATGAAAATCCGTGAAATTCTATGAAGTCTCATGATATTTCCTGAAATCCTGGAAAATGTATTGAAATACCTTGAGAGCTTTTAAAATCCCTTAAAATCATTGAAATCTTTGGAAATTTTATTAAATCCGTTAAAATCATTTTAAAATGCCCTGGAATATTTTTCAATATCCTAAAACCTTATATGTAATTCCTATCAAATTCTTCTAAATCTTTTGAAATTCTTTAAAACCACATACAATTTTATTAATCACTTAAAAACATCAGACATGTGAAATTACTTCAAATTTTCTAAATCTCCTGAAAATTGCTTGGAATCCTTGGAAATGCCCTAAAATGTTTCAAATCCTTTGAAATCTTTTGAAATATCTTGAAATTGTTTAGGCGCTTAGAAATTCTTGGAAATATTTTAAAATACCCTTAAAATCCCTTAAAAAACTTTAAAGTTCTTGAAATCTATTTAAAAGGTTTGAAAATCTTTTAAAAATTTTGAAATTCTTTGAAATCCCTCAATTCTTGTGAATAAATTCCTTGAAATCCATTAAAATATAAAATTCGTTGAAATCCCGTGAAATTACATGAAATCTGATGATATTCCTTTAAACATCTTCAAATATTTGAAGCCCTATGAAATCCTTTGAGATCCAGGAAAATTGATCAAAATACCTTATTGAAAGTCTTTAAATCCCTCAGAATTACTGAAATCCTCGTAAAGCTTATAAAATCTCTTAAAAATCCTTTGAAATATTTGTAAATCTCGGAAATTCTCTGGAATTTATTTGAGTCTTCTTCAATATTCTAAAATCTTATAAATCCTATGAAATCCTTTCAAATCTTTCGAAATTTAAGGATTAATTAAAAAAGAAGACTAAACGAAATATTTGAAATTATCTTTAAATCTTTGAAATCCTATGAAATCCCTTCATTTTTTTTAAATTCTTTGCAGTTCATAGAAATATAATTAAATGTTTAGAATTTTTTCAAAATTAAAAAAAAACTTAAAAATTTCTTTATAATGTTTAAAAGCTTTGAAAATTTCTTAAAATAATTAAAATCGTTATAAATTCTATGAATTCATTTGAAATACTTTTAAATCACTGGAAATAGTTCAAATGTTTTGAACTCTTTCACAAAAATTGGGTCGGTTGGTGTGTCCCAGTCCGCTTCTGAACGCTATTTTTTACAAATAAATAATAATATGTCCATTTTTTTAATTTGAAGAGATTTAAAGGAATGAAACTCGGATTTTTTCAGACACGGAAAAAGAAACCTAAGTTCGAAAAAGTCTGATAAAATTGTTTGATGAATTAATTAATTAAGAAGGATTTAATTTTAATTTTAAATATATTTAAAAATAAACATTTAAATCGAAAAGACAAATTTAAAAAATAGATTTGAATTTTCATCCAAAGAAGATTTTAGTTTGACTTTTCAACATCAAAATATGAGTTTTAAACAAGAAGTAAATTTTCTGCGAAGATATTTGAATTTCCAACCGAAAAAGACGAATTTAAAAAAAAAGTTGAATTTTCAACCAAAAAGGATAACTTTTTAACAAAATTCTTGAATCTTCAACCAAGTAGTTGCATTTTTATCCAAAAAATGATGAAAATTCTACTAAAGCAGATGAATTTCCAACCAAACAGTTGCATTTTTATCCAAGAAAGGTGCAATTTCTATTGAATCAGATGAATTTTTAAATTAAAAAGACAAATTTAAAAAAATGGTTTAATTTTCATTAAAAAAAGATGTCAGTTTGATGAAAAATACGAATTTTTTAGAAAACAGTTGAATTTTCAACCGAAAAAGTTGAATATTCAATAAGAAAGTCCATTTTCAACTAATGTAAAAGATATTTTTTGAACCAACTGATAAAGGATAAGTTTCTAACCAAAAATGGAATAGATAAATTTTTAGATAAAAAATCAATTTTTAACAACAACAAAACGAATTTTGAACAAAACAGCTGAATTTTCAACCCGAGAACATACATTTTTTTTACTAAAAAAGACGAATTTTCCAAAAAATAGTTTTATTTTCTACCAAATTCTTGTAATTTTGATCCAAAAAGATGAATTCTCCAAAAAACAGTTAAATTTTCAACCTGAAAATATGAATTTTTAATTAAAATTATAAATCTTCAACCAAATAAAAAAATTACTTTTTTCAAAAGTAGTTTAACTTTAAACCAGGTAGTTGATTTTTCAACCATAAAGAACGATATCAATTTTGAACAAAAACTGGAAAAGTTACATTTTCAGTTAAGACAATTAATTCTCAACCAAAAAAAAAAACGAGTTCAAAAAGAAAGCATTACATTTTCAACCAGAGATGAATCTTCATCCAAAAAAATGTATTTTTTACAAAGTAGTTCAACTTTTAATCCAGTAGTTGAATTTTCAACCAAAAAATACGAATTTTCAACCAAAAAATACGAATTTTCAATAAAATACGTGAATGTTCAATAAAATCGTTGAATTTTCAACTAAAAAGGATAACTTTTTAATTAAAAATATCAATTTTTAACAAGAAATGAAAAAGTTACATTTTTAGTTAAGATAATTAATTCTCAACCAAAAAAAATCGAATCTAAAAAAGAAAACGTTAAATTTTAAACCAGAGATGAATTTTCAACTAAAATCATGAATGTTCAACAAAAACAATGAATTTTCAACAAAAGATTTCAACATTCAACCCAAAAGATGACAAAAAAATGTCTTTTTTACGAAGCAGTTCAACTTTCAATCAAATAGTTGCATTTTCAAACAAAAAATACGAATTTTCAACAAAATACATGAATTATCAAATAAAAAGGATCATTTTTCAATTAAAAATATCAATTTTCAACAAGAAATGGAAAAGTTACATTTTCAGTTAAGACAATTTATTTTTCAACCAAAAAAAAACTAGTTTAAAAAGAAAGCATTACATTTTCAACCAGAGATGAATCTTCAACCAAAAAAATATATTTTTTAAAAAGTAGTTTAACTTTCAATCAAGTAGTTGAATTTTCAAACAAAAAATACGAATTTTCAACAATAACAATGAATTTTCAACAAAAGATTTCAACATTCAACCCAAAAGATGACAAAAAAATGTATTTTTTACGAAGTAGTTCAACTTTCAATCAAGTAGTTGAATTTTCAAACAAAAAATACGAATTTTCAACAAAATTACACGAATTATCAAATAAAAAGGATCAATTTTCAATTAAAAATATCAATTTTAAACAAGAAATGGAAAAGTTACATTTTCAGTTAAGACAATTAATTCTCAACCAAAAAAAAAAACGAATTTAAAAAGAAAGCATTAAATTTTCAACCAGAGATGAATCTTTAACCAAAAAAATATATTTTTTACAAAGTAGTTTAACTTTCAATCAAGTAGTTGAATTTTCAACAAAATACATGAATTTTCAGCCAAATCGTTGAATTTTCAACTAAGAAAGATTACTCTTCAATTAAAAATATCAATTTTGAACAAGAAATGAAAAAGTTACATTTTTAGCTAAGATAATTAATTCTCAGCCAACAAAAAGAAACGTTAAATTTTCAACCAGAGATGAATTTTCAACTAAAATTATGAATTTTCAACAAAAACAATGAATTTTTTACAAAGTAGTTCAACTTTCAACCACGTAGTTGAATTTTCAACCAGAAAATACGAATTTTCAACAAAATACATGCATTTTTAACCAAATCGTTGAATTTTCAACTAAGAAAGATTACTCTTCAATTAAAAATATCAATTTTGAGCAAGAAATGGAAAAGTTACATTTTCACTTAAGAGAATTAATTCTCAACCAAACAAAAAAAACGAATTTAAAGAAGAAAACGTTACATTTTCAACCAGAGATGAATGTTCAACAAAAACAATGAATTTTTTACAAAGTAGTTCAACTTTCAACCAAATAGTTGATTTTTCAACCGAAAAAGACGAGTTTTCAACAAAATATATGAATTTTCACTCAATTCGTTGAATTTTCAACTAAGAAAGATAATAATAAAGATAATCTTCAATTAAAAATTTCAATTTTGAATAAGAAGTGGAAAAGTTACATTTTTAGTTAAGACAATTAATTCTTAATAAAAAAAAACGAATTTTAAAAATAAAACGTTAAATTTTTAAGCAAAGAGATGAATTTTCAAATTAAATGATGAATCTTCAACAACAAAAAAAGAATTTTGAACGAAAGACATCAACAATCAACCCAAAAAATGATCTTGAATTGAAAATCGTACAATGGTACATGCACACATTTTTTTCAGAAAAAAAAAACAATTCTGAAATTCTTTACGCAGCACTGCCACGCAAACATGACTAATGACGTCATAATTTAAAATAATCTGGCGCGAAATTTAAATTTCAGCTTCATCTCTTTTTGTATAAAACACTACGAATCGTATTTTCTTTTAGATAAACATTAATATTATAAATTAGATAAATTAAGATTAATACTATTATGATTTTGTTATTAAATAAAATGTTACCTTTGGTATTTCATCGCATCGATTGCAACTGCTTTGATGTGAGGAAAAAATCTGGGCAGCGCATTGAAATGAGGAGCAGCATGACTGCTAAAAACGCACCATCTTGTATAGAAAAGAACCACAACGCAAGGTCCTGGCAATAATTTTATCTCTGTACTGTTTCTGGATCGATTGGCTGGTCCTGGTTCCAAAATTAACAACTCCACTAGCCTCGTTGCATTCACTATCTATAGTGTTAGAAAAATAATTAGTATTTTCTTATTTATTGTTTTTTTTTTTCGGAAAAGCTTTTACAGGGTTGCTACAAAATCCTAATTTTGAAATCTCCTGAAAAAAAGTTACGAATTTTCTACAAAAGAATTTAAATTTCGACCCAAAATACATGAATTTTTCATCAAAAAGATAAATTTTCAACAAAAAAGAAAATATTTTTTTACCAAAGAAATTAATTTTTAACTAAAATTATGAATCGTCAACCAACAAAAATGGATTTTTAACTAAATAGTTAAATTTTCAACCAAACAGATGAATTTTCAAACAAAAAGATTAAGTTTCTACAACAAATAAAAGACAGAATTTTCAACCAAATAGCAGAAATTTCAACTAGAAAAGATAAATAAAAAAATGGAACAGTTGAATTTTCAGTTTAAAAAATTAACTTTCAATAAAAAATCGAATAGTATTTTTTTAACCAGCGTATTTATTTATTTTATTTTCAACCAAACGGTTGAATTTCTAACAAAACATATGTATTTTTTTTTAACAAAAAATAGAACAGTTAAATTTTCAGTTCAAAAAAATTATTTTCAAGAAAAAATAGAATTTTCAAGAAAAGACTTCAATTTTCAACCAAAGAAATGGATTTTCATCCAAAAATATGATATTTTTACCGAGATAATTAATAATCTACTACAAAAGACGAATATAAAAAAAGACATGAATTTTTAACCACGCAGAGGAATTATCATAATACATTTCAAATGAAAAACATAAATTAAAAAAAATGAAATAGATTAATTTTTTCAGGAATTTCAACAAAATATTTAAATTTTCTACTAAAAAAAGATGAAACTATTGGATATTTCAATTAAAAAACATACATTTTAAATAAAAAAAATAGAATTTTCAACCAAAAAGATAAAATTTCTTCCAAAAAGATGAATGTTTAACAAAATACATTAATTTTCAACCAAATTTTGAATTTTGAATTTAAAAATTGCGTTTCGACGAAAAATGGAATAGATAAATTTTCAGTTAAAAAAATAAAGTTTTAATGTGAAAAAAAATTCAATTTTTATCGTTTTCATATATTTTATCATTTTTATATAGTTGAATTTTCAACTAAAGAATTTAAATTTAAAATTTTTTTTAAAAATTTCAACTAAAATATGGAAGTTAAATTTTTGCATTGAAAACAATTAATTTTTAATAAAAAACTGAATTTTCTACTAAAAACTGAATTTTCTACAAAAAAAATGAATTTTTTTACCAGAACGATGAATTTGTAACAAAAGACATGAATTTTTAACCAAATAGTTGAATTTTTAACAACAACAAAAAACGAATTTTCAACAAAATTGTTCAATTTCAAACCAAAAAAGTGAATTTTTGACTAAACTTAGGAATATTCAACCAAACAAATCAATTATATCGAAATATTTGAATTTTCGAACAAAAAGATTAATTTTCAAACCAGAAGATAAATATTCTACCACAAAAGGCGAATTTTCAACCAAATATTAGTTGAATTTTCAACTAAAGAAGATAAATTTTCAACCATAAAGATTAATTTTTAAGAAAATACATGATTTTTTAACCAAATAATTGAATTTTTGACCAAAAAGATGAATTTTTAACGAAGGAGATTAATTTTCAACTAAAAAACAGGAATTTTCAAAAAAATACATCAATTTTTTTTAAAAAAGATAAATTTTCGACCAAAAATGGAATAGTTATATTTTCAGTTTGAAAAATTAATTTTTAAAGCAAAGACGAATTTTCAACACGACTTAAATTTTCAACCAAAGAAATGGATTATCGAACAAAAAGATGAAGTTTTTATCAAGAAGATTAACCTTCTACCACAAAAGACAAATTTTCAACCAAGAATTAATTTCTAGCAAAAAAATACGACTTTTCAACCAACTATTAGAAATTTCAATTAAAAAAATTCCATTTTAAATAAAAAAAAATAGAATTTTCAACCAAAAAGATAAAATTTCTTCGAAAAAGATGAATTCTTAACAAAATACATTAATTTTTAATCAAAATGTTGAATTTTTAATTAAAAATTGTGTTTCGACGAAAAATGGAATAGATCAATTTTCAGTCAAAAAAAAAAAGTTTTAATTAAAAAAAAACCATTTTCAACAAACTAGTTACATTTTGAAAAAAAATTCAATTAAAATGATAAATCTTCAACCAAAAAAATGAATTTTTATCGAAATGGTTGAATTTTTCACCAAAAAGATTAATTTTCAACCAAGAATATTTCTATATTAATAATTGTACCATAAAAGACGAACTTTCAACAAAATACATGAATTTTCAACTAAAGAATTTAAATTTTTAAGAATTTTAAAGAAGTTAAATTTTCATTTAAAAAATTATTTTCTAAACCAAAAAGACGGATTTTCAACAAAATAATAAAATTTTTAACTAAGCAGAGGAATTTTTAACCAAGAAGATTGAATTTCTACCAAAAAATACAAATTTTCAACCAACTAGTATACATTTCATCTAAAAAATGGAAGTTAAATTTTTGCAATCAAAAAAATTAATTTCTAATTATTATTATAGATTAGCAGTTCGAACTCGAAAGTTCATTGC
>CAKNYM010051097.1:156130-166371 GCA_932195095.1 Andricus curvator
AAAATTCCCGAACAGATAATCATATTACCGAATTGGAAAATTCCCGACAGTTTATAAGATTATCGAGTTTTAAAATTCCCGAATAATAAAATTTCGTAATTATAAAATATCCGAACTAGAAAATTCCCGAATTATAAAATTTTCGAATAATAAAATTCCCGAATTGGAAAATTCCCGAATAATACAAATTTTCAAATAATAAAATTCCAGAATAATAAAATTCCTGAATTCTAAAGTTCCCGAATTGGAAAATTTCCGAATAATAAAATTTTCAAATAATAAAATTCCAGAATAACAAAATTCCTGAATTCTAAAATTCCCAAGTAATAAAATTCCCGAATTGAGAAATTCCCAAATAATAAAATTCCCGAACAGATAATCATATTACCGAATTGGAAAATTCCCGACAATTTATAAGATTACCGAGTTTGAAAATTCCCGGATAATAAAATTTCCGAATTAAAAAATATCTGAACTAGACATTTCCCGAATTATAAAATTCCCGAATATAAACAATTAAATTTTTGTTATAAATAACAAAAAATTCAATTGTAATATAATGCTAATGGTAATAATTTAATCAATTTTATAAATCAAAAAAATTAGTTGTTCAAATTCAGTAATTTTCCAGTTCAGATATTTTATAATTCGGCAATTTTCCGTCGGGAATTTTATTATTCGGCAATTTTCAAATTCGGTAATCTGTCGCGAATTTCTTTATTCAGGAATTTTATTATTCGGGAATTTTTTAATTCAAGAATTTTACAGTGTCGAGAATTTTATTTTTCGAGATCTTTAAGCCGTCCCCATTTTTTTCAAGTTATTAAAAAAATAAAGTTTCTTCCTGTGCTTGACCCTCGGCGTGCAGCCATCTTGGGAGATGACGTCCCCACGTGGCTAATGGCTCAACCCGCACATGCGCACATTTTTAATTCTGAGGGCCATCTTTCTTGGGTTCCCGTGGTTTCCGTTCTTTCTAAAATCGCGTTCGGCGGATGTGAACGTCGACTTTGATTTCAACACGAAATCGAACGTAATCGTTTATAAAATAGCTAGTTTTTATAAATAAACCGCAAAAATGCCTCCTAAATTCGATCCCAGCGAAGTGAAGAAAGGTATTTTTCTCAATTTCTTTCTCAAAAGTGATTTTATTAACAAAATAACCGTCTAACCTCAAAACGGGTCGGACCGCATACTTCGTTTTTTCGCTCTAATTAATTAATACTTCTTGATACAATTAAAAACTGAATAATTTTTTTAGTGTTCCTGAGGTGCGTCGGAGGTGAAGTTGGTGCAACCTCTTCCCTTGCCCCCAAAATTGGTCCACTCGGTTTGGTAAGTCGAAATTCTAACCTCAAAATGTCACATGTCAACTTTTCTCCACGTCAATTTTCAGTGTTCACATATCCTGATTTATCAGGACATGTTCTAATTTTGTATCGCTGTTATGATTTTTTGTGTTATCTCCTGATTTGTATGACCGAAAACGAAAATTGGCGATTTTTGTTGTGCTGTTCTAAATTTTGTTCACAATTTCGGAGGTGTCTGTTAACTGTTAAGTAATTTAATTTCAAAAAGTTGACAAGATTTTTAAAAACAAAAAAGTAAATCTTTGGTTGAAAATCCATCTGTTTTGTTGAAAATTCGTCTTTTGACATGAAAACTCCATCTGTTTTCGTAGAAATTTCATCTGTTTTGTTTAAAAATGAAACTGCATGGTTTAAAACTACTCTTTTTTTATTGAAGATTTTCAACTATTTTGTTGAATATTTAACTAGTTAATTGAAAGTGGAATTACTTTGTTAAAAATTCCTTTTTTTGTTAAAAATTCGTTTTTAGTTCGTTAAAAATTAATTTTTTTTTTAACGAAAAATATAACTTCCATATTTTGGGTGAAAGTCTATTTTTTAGTAGAAAATTAATCTTTATGATTCGAAATTCATCTTTTTGGTCAAAAATTAAACCATGTGGTTCAAAATTTATTTATTGGTATTGAAGATTCATCATTGCACTAGAAAATTTCTTTTTTGTTCAAAATTTAATTATTTTGTTGCAAAGTAATTTTTTAAGTAAAACTTTAACATCCATTTTTAGTTGAAATGGATGTATTTTGTTGAAAATTCGTCTTTTTTGTAGAAAATTCATAATTTTGGTCGAAGATTCATCATTATATTTAAAAATTCATTTCTTTGGTTGAAACTTGAACTATTTTGTTGAAAATTTATTTTTTTACTATTCAATTGTTGCTGGAAAATGTATCTGTTTTAGTTGAAAATTAATTCCTTTGGTGAAAAATTTAAATATTTTGTTGAAAATTCGTTTTTAGCTGGTTTAAAATTAATTTTTTAAATAAAAATTTAACTTCCATTTTTAGTTGAAAATGCATGTATTTCGTTGAAAATCAATTTCTTCGGTTAAAAGTTGAACTATTTTCTCGAAATTTGGTTTTTCAAGGATTTTTTAAACTGATAATATAACTATTCTACTTTTTGGTTGCAAATTTATCTTTTTTTTAATTGAAAATTCGTCTTTTTTTTTAGAAAATTAATTGAAAATTCATCTTTTTGGTCGAAGATTCATCATTATATTTAAAAATTCATTTCTTTGGTTGAAACTTGAACTATTTTTTTGAAATTTTGTTTTTCAATGGTTGAAAATTTATTTTTTTACTATTCCATTGTTGCTGGAAATTTTATCTGTTTTAGTTGAAAATTAATTCTTTTGGTGAAAAATTTAAATATTTTGTTGAAAATTCATATTTTATGATTAAAAATTCATTTTTTTTAAAAATCTTAATATGAATATTCCATTTTGGGTTCAAAATTCAGCTTTTCTAGTTGAAAGTTCATGTATTTTCTTGTAAAGTCATTTATTAAAAATTGCATCGTTTTTGGTAGAAAATTAATCTTATTGGTTTAAAATTCATCTCGTTGGTTGAAAGATTAACTACTTTGTTATAAACTAATTTTTTTGGTTAAAAATTGATTTTTTATCATTGAAAATTCCACTACTTCTGTAAAAGTTGAACCATTTTGTTAAAAAAAATTGTTTATTGTTGAAGGTTCATCTCATTGATTGAAAATTTAATATTTTGAAGAAAAAAACAGTTATTTTATTGAAATGCGAAAAGTAATTTAAATCTTGTAGTCTATTATGAATGAAATTTCTCGTTTAGAAGAAATCTTGCTACTGAAAAATTAGTAAAGATTTCAAAGATTTTAAAATATTTAGAAGGATTTTGAACATTTTACAAAGATTTCACGGATTTCAAAGGTTTAAAAAAGGCGTCTGTACATCAGATTTCAAATATTTTTAGAATAATTTCACAAAGCTCTTTAAACTTTCAAAAGAAGCACAGTATACCAGATTTCAAAGATTTAAAAACATTTCGAAGATTTGAAACGATTTCAAAACGTTTTAGAAGATTCGAAAATATTTCACTAAGATTTCAAATAATTTCATGATTTCAACGAATAAAAAAGATTTAAGAAAAATTTCACAAATATTTCAAAATATTTGACAAAGATTTCGAACATTTCATGAAGATTTCAAGGTTTTCAGAGATTAGAAAAAGACCTGTACACCAGATTTCACAAATATTTCGATCATTTCCAGAGATTTTTAAATTTTCAAAAGATTTTAAAAAGCTTTAGTAACCCAGATTTCTGAGATTTCAAAAGATTTTACACAGATTACAAATATTTTAATGATTTTAAATGAATACAAAGATTTCATAAAAATTTCAAAGATTTCAAAAAAATTCACAAAGATTTCAAGGATTTCAAATATTTTACAAAAATTTAAAAAGATTTCACCGAAGTTTCAAGATTTCATAAACAAAGATTAAAGAAAGCTCTCACAAATATTTCATAAAGATTTCAAAAAATTTTATAAGGACTTCAAAGATTTTAAAGATTTCAAATATGTTACATACATTTAAAAAGATTCCGAAACATTTCACAGAAATTTCACAGACAAAGATTAAAGAAAGCTTTCACAAATATTTTATAAAAATTTCAAAGATTTCAAAAAATTTCATAAAGATTTCATCGGCTTTAAAGATTTCAAATATTTTACAAACATTTAAAAAGATTCTAAAAAGTTCCACAGAAATTTCAAGAATTCACAAACAAAGATTAAAGAAAGCTTTCACAAATTATTCATAAAAATGTCAAAGATTTCAAAACGTTTCATAAAGACTTAAGCGATTTTAAATATTTCACAAAGATTTCAAGGGTTTCAAATATTTTACAAAAATTTTAAAAGATTTCACAGAAATTTCAAGATTTCACAAACAAAGGTTAAAGAAAGCTTTCACAAATATTTCATAAAAATTTCAGAGATTTCAAAAAATTTCAGACTTCAAGGATTTTAAAGATTTCAAATATGTGACAAACATTTAACAAGATTCCAAAAGATTTGACAGAAATTTCAAGATTTCACAAACAAAGATTACAGAAAGCTTTCACAAATATTTCATGAAAATTTCAAAGATTTCAAAAAGTATTTCAAATATTGTACAAAAATTTAAAAAGATTCCAAAAGATTTCACAGAAATTTAAAGATTTCACAGAAATTTAAAGATTTCACAAAGATTTTAAGCACATCAAGAGATTTCAAGGAATTCACAAAGATTTGGCCAATAAAAAATGAAATGGCTTATATTTTACATCAATAACAAACGGTTATTTCATTATTTTTTGTAAAAAAAAAACGGAGACTTGGAAAAACTTGACTTCTTGACTTGGAAAACACCTTGAATTTCGTTCCTAAGAATCGCTGGACGCCCTGAATGTCTTGACGCGGTTTTAAATTTAATTCAAGTCTTCTAACCTAAATCTTTTTAAATGTATAAAAAAAATCAACTAACAAATCCTTTTTTGATTTCAGTCCCCCAAAAAAGTTGGTGACGACATCGCGAAGGCGACGAGCGACTGGAAAGGTTTGAAAATCACCGTCCAGTTGACAATCCAAAACAGACAGGCCACGATCTCCGTCGTTCCTTCAGCCGCTTCATTGATTATTAAAGCCCTGAAGGAACCACCAAGGGACCGAAGGAAGGTCAAGATCCAAAAACACGGCGGAAACTTGTCCTACGACGACGTAATCATCATCGCCAAGGCCATGAGGTCGCGCTCCATGTCCAGACAACTTTGCGGTACCGTCAAGGAAATTTTGGGAACGTGTCAATCTGTCGGCTGCACGGTCGAAGGAAGACCTCCCCACGATTTAATCGAAGAAATCCAGTCGGGAGAACTCGAAGTTCCAGAGGATTAAAAACAAGCGGTGAGCGCAGAGCTCTCGACTCAGTCTTTTTATTGGATCCATAAGATCTTACCCAGTCCGGCTTTTCATTTCTGATTCAATATCTTTCAAATGATGATTTGAACGAGATTTCAAAATCGGAATTGCCTAGTTTTTGAAGTATCGGGGTGGCTGCAGCTCAGGGAAAAATCAGGGATTTTGAAGAAAAAGATTGCAAAAGTTAAATAAGATCTCTTCAGTCACTTTATTTTAAATAAATTAATAAATTTGTTAACCACTATTAAATTCAGGATCTGTTTATGAATTTTCTTGAATTATTTTGAAATATTTTGGGGTATTTTAAAAGATTTAAAAAAATTAAATGATTTTTAAGGTTTTAGGGCATTTTTAAAAATTCCAAGGAATTTTCTAGAGGTTTATATAAAGTTCGGAGGAATTCAAAAGGATTTGAAATATTTTAGGGTATTTAAAAATATTCCACGCTATGGGCATTTCTCACAATTGACTGCTGATTTTCTAGCAAATTGTTGAAGTTTGAAGCCAAAAAGACGAGATTTCTAGAAAACAGTTGAATTTTCAACAAAAAAATTCATTTTTAACCAAACAGTTCAATTTTCCACTAATTTCATAAATTATCAATTTAAAAAAAATAATTTTTACAAAAAAAAAGACGAATTTTCAACAAAATAGATCAATTTTCAATCAAGTAGTTAAATTTTTAAACCAGAAGATCAATTTTCTAACAAATTGCACAAATTTTCAACCAAATAGTTTAATTTTTATACTAAAAATATAAATTTTCAGAAAAAAAATAGAATAGTTACAATTTCAATGCAAAAAATTAATTTTCCATTTAAAAAACAAATTTTCTACAAAACCGTTGAATTTTCAAGCAAAAAATACGATTTTTCTACAAAAGCAGTTGAATTTTCAACCTGAAAATATAAATTTTCAGCAAGAAAGTTAATTTTCAACCAAACAGTTGCATTTTCAACCAAATAGTTAAATTTTCAAACGAAATTAATTTTTAACAAAATACGTACATTTTCAACCAAATATTTGAATTCTCATGCCAACGAAAAAAGGTGAAATTTCTACCGAAAATGAAATAGTTAACGTTTTAGTTAAAAAAAATTAAATTTCAACTAAAAAGCTGAATTTTTAACGAAAAATGTAATAGTTGATATTTTAACAACAAAAAAGATTTAGATTTAAAATTTAAAAACTTTTGGATTTAACCAACAGAATACTAGAATCCTCAACCAAAACAGGTTAATTTCGAACCAAACAGTTGCATTTTATGCTAATTTAATCAATTATCAATTTTAAAAATTAATTTTGATTAAAAAAAATTTGTTAACAAAATACATCAATTTTCAATCAAATAGTTAAATTTTCTAACAAATTGCATACATTTTCAGCAAAAAATAGAAAAGTTACACGTTCATCGCAAAAAAATAATTTTCCATTTAAAAAAAAAATTTTGTACAAAATAGTTGAATTTTCAAGTAAAAAAAGACGAGTTTTCTACAAAAGCAGTTGAATTTTCCCAAATATTAGTTAAATTTTCAAACGAGAAGATTAATTTTTTAACAAAATACATAAATTTTCAACCAAATATTTGAATTCTCGTGTCTCCCAAAAAAGGTGAATTTTTCACTGGAAAAAATTTAATTTCAACCAAAAAGCTGAATTTTTAACGAAAAATGTAATCGTTGATATTTTAACAAACAAAAATTAGGTTTAAAATAAAAACCATTTGGATTTAACCAACAATCCTCAACCAAAACAGATTAATTTTTAACCAAACAGCTTTTAAATGAGTTTTAAGATTGTAGGGCATTTTTAAAAATTCTAAGAAATTTTCTAGTGGTTTAAAAAGGTTGAATTTTGAAGCCAAAAGGACGAGTTTTCTTACAAAACAGTTGAATTTTCAATTAAAAAATGCATTTTTAACCAAACATTTGAATTTTACACTAATTTAATAAATTATCAGTTAAAAATTCATTTTTACCCCCCAAAAAAACGTATTTTCAATCAAATAGTTAAATTTTCAAACGAGAAAATTAATTTTCTAACCAATTGCATACATTTTCAACCAAAAGTAGTTAAATTTTCAAACGAGAAGATTAATTTTTAACAAAATACATCAATTCGATTTCAGTAATTTAATGAGAATTCAAAAGGTTTGAAGTATTTTTGGCATTTTAACAAATTCCTAAGCATTTTCAAGAGCTTTAAAAAGTTTTAAGGGATTTCTAAAGATTTCAAAGGGATTTGAAATATTGTAGGCAGTTTTAAAAGATTCCAAAGAATTTTTCATTCATTTAAGTAATTTGAAGGGATGTCAAAGGATTGGAAATATTTTAGGTTATTTTAAAAGATTCCAATCATTTCACAGAGTTTAAAAAAAGTTCAAAATTTTACAGGATTTTAAGGGATTTGAAAAAATGTTCATGCGGTTTTAACATATTTTAAAATATTCTGAAAGGATTTTATAAGATTTCCGAGTTTTTGATATTTAATCAGTTTTCCAGGATTTCAGGAAATATCAAATAGGGTTTCAAAGATTTAGATTTTCAAATATTTATTATTTTATCCTGAGTTTCTAGGAATTCACTTGAATTTTTATGATTTTTTGTTAAATTCATCCAGAGGCCTTTAAACTCACCTTGAATTTTTAGGAAATTCATCAAATTCTTTTGAATTGCCATGAATTTTTCCAAACTCAATTCAAATGTACTGAATTCATTGATTTTTTTTTTTTTTTTTCTAATTTATTTGAATTCCTTTGAATTTAACTGGAATTGTTTTAAAATCTCATGATTTTTTTTATTCAATTTATTAATTTATTTCTTTATTTTATTAATTATTTATTTCATTAATTATTTATTTTATTTTCACATATTAAAAATGTTACAAAATTTGAACTTTTGTCTTTAAATATTAATTGTTGCGGAAAAATCAGGGAATTTTGAAAATTAAGTTTTGCAGCCACCCTGAATATTTATTTTGAAATGTTTCTTACTGATTCGATTTCAATATTTTCAATAGAAAGTGTGGGTTTTGGGCTCTTGGTAGGGGTTGGCATCCCATCCACCTGGAAAAAGTTAACCATCGTGTCGCTATGTTACCACGTTGGTTGATTTTACAGGCCACAATTATCGCCATTGGGGAGACAACCCCAATAAAAAATCATGATTTTTATTTTTTATTTTAGAAAATATGTACTTATTGTGATTTCCTTTTGTGTTTCAGCTTTTAAACCCGGATTCAATAAAAAAAGATAAAAGACCAATAGTGACTTTTTAATTTTTTGTACTGCGACCTCTTCTTTTTCCGTTATTTAGGTTTAATAACTAATAAATGATTCGAAGGAAACTTGGATTAGGCAGACCCTTTTTTTATAATATAAGTAAAATAATCTTTTCTAAACATCAATTCTTTTTTTAAACATTCATAGTTTTATGTCTCGAAGAAGCTAAAATGATCTGGGATAACATAATTTTGCTGAAAAATAAAAATACTGAAAAAAATAAAACTACCGAAAATATTACTAGAAAAATTAAGAATCTTTGAAACCAGAATTTTCGAAATTCTGAATTTCAGCTTCACGAAATTAGTAAATTCCCGATATTTTTAATTACCAAAAACAAGATCAATTTTCCAGCAAAAAAAAAAGTTAGTTCAAAAAACTAATGTCCAACGAAAAAAAAAATCGAATTATCAATCAAAGAAATGAATTTTTTACCAAAATGTTAAGTTACCAAAAAAAGAAAGCTGCCGAAAATATTTAGCAAAGAAATTGACATATTCCAAAAGAAAAAGTGAATTTACTTAGAAAAATTTCCGAAATTTTGAAACTAGATTTTTTTTAAATGATGTACTTTCAACAAAAAAAATGAATTTTAACAAAATAATTGCACTTTTTACCTAAATTTCAAGTTACCGAAAATAATAAAATTACAGAAAATATTAAGCAAAGAAATTCAAATATTCCGAAAGTAAAAGTTAATTTAACTAAAAAAATACACAAATTTCAGATTTTCGAAAATTTCAAACTAGAATTTTCAAAATCCCGAAATTAGAAAATTTCTAATTGCAAAAAACGAGATAAATTTTAAAGCAAAAATGGAACATATACATTTTCAGTTTAAAAAAAAGTAATGTTCAATAAAATAGTTAAATTTTCCACCAAGGAAATGAATTTTTAACTAAAATGATGAATCTTCAATAAAAAAAACATTTTCAGTTTAAAAAAAATTATTTCCGACTGAAAAAAAAACGAATTTTTAACCTAAATGATGCATTTTCGACCAAAAAAATGAATTTTTAACAAAATAATTGAACTTTTTACCGAAATTTCAAGTTACCGAAAAAAATAAAATTATTGAAAATATGTAGCAAAGAAATTCAAATATTCCGAAAGTAAAAGTTAATTTAACTAAAAAAATTTAGAAACTTCAGATTTCCGAAAATTTCAAACCAGAAGTTTCTAAATTCCGAAATAGTAAATTCCTAAAAACTCTAATTGCAAAAAACGAGATAAATTTTAAAGCAAAAATGGAATAGATACATTTTCAGTTAAACGAAAAAATTAATTTTCAACCACGGAAATGATGTTTTAACTATAAATGATGAATCTTCAACAACAAAAAAATGTATTTTTAAGGAAATAGTTAAATTTTCAACCCAAAAATTTCCAAGCAAAAATGGAATTTATGTAAACATTTTTAGCTTAAAAAATTATTTATGACTGAAAATAAAATGAATTTTTAACCTAAATCCACGAAGGCCTAAATCATGAATCTTAAAAAAAAAATGAATTTTTAACCAAATAATTGAACTTTTTACCGAAAAAAGTAAAATTACTGAAAATATTTAGCAAAGAAATTTAAATATTCCGAAAGTAAAAGTTAATTTAACTACAAAAAATTAGAAACTTCAGATTTCCGAAAATTTCAAACCAGAAGTTT
>CAKNYM010051097.1:166381-183124 GCA_932195095.1 Andricus curvator
GAAACTTCAGATTTCCGAAAATTTCAAACCAGAAGTTTCAAAATTCCGAAATTAGTAAATTCCTCAGATTTCTAATTGCCAAAAACAAGATAAATTTTAAAGCAAAAATTGAATAGTTACATTTTCAGCTGAAAAAATTAATATTTACAAAATAGTTAAATCTTTAACAAAAAAAAAAAATGAATTTTTAACCAAATAATTGAACTTTTTACCGAAATTTCAAGTTACGGAAGAAAATAGAAGTAGGTACTGCAAATATTTGTAAAAAATTGAAATATTCCGAAAGCAAAAGTTAATTTAACTAAAAAAATTGAGAAATTTCAGATTTCCCAAAAATATCAAACCAGAAGCTTCAAAATTCCGAAATTAGTAAATTCCTCAAATTTCTAATTGCCACAAACAAGATAAATTTTAAAGCAAAAATTGAATAGTTACGTTTTCAGCTAAAAAATAATTATTCTGATATGTCTTGAATTGTTTTGAAATTTTTTAGGGTATTTTTAAAGATTCTGAGAATTTTTAAATAGATTTCAATACTCTGAGGGAATTTTTAAGATTTTAGGGTATTTTTAAAAATTCTAAGGAATTTTCAAGAGCTTTTAAAAGCTTCAAGGGATTTCAAAAGATTTTAAAGGATTTGAAATATTTTAGGTTTTTTTTTAAAGATTACAAAGAAATTTTTTATTGATTTCAGTAATTTAATGGGATTACAAAGGATCTGGAATATTTGAGAATATTGTAAAAAATTTCCAGGCGTTTCCAAGGGCTTTGAAAAGTTTCGAGGGATTTCAAAAGAATTGGAAATATTTTAGGAAATTTTAAGATTCCCAGATTTTTTTTTCAATAGCTTGAAGGGATTTCGAAGACTTTGAAATATTTTAGGGTATTTTAAAAGATTCCAAGGCATTTTCAAGAGATTTAAACAATTTTAAGGGGTTTCCAAGGGCTTTAATAATTTTAAGGGATTTTAATGGATTTCAAAGAACTGATTCACAAAAAGTGAGAGATTTCGTAGCATTTCAAAGATTTGAAGAGATTTTCAAATATTTTTTGCAATTTATTTGGAATTCGCCATGAATTCTTATTAATTTATCCTTAATTCTTTTCAATTCTTCTAAATTCTACTCAATTCAATGGATTTTTAAAAAGTTTTTGTTTAATTCAGCTTGAAGTCTTTAAAACTCACCAAAAATTCTTAGGCATTACATTTCATTCTTTTGAATTCTCTTTAATTTTTCTAAACTCATTTCAAATTTAATTCAATGAATTTTTTTATATTTTTGCATTGTTTTCAATTCACTTGATAGCTTTTTAATTTCAGCTTGAGTTTTTTATGAATTTCATCGAATTCTTCTTATTTACTTTAAATTCCTCTAAATTCACTCAAATTTTACTAAAGTCTATGGAATTTTTTCGATTTTTTGAATTATTTCCAATTCCTTTGAATGGTTTTGTAGTCATTAGTCACTTTTTTGCTTGGAAATTAGTAGGGTTTGAAAGTTTTGGAATTCACTTGAATTCTTCTAAATTCACTCAATTCTACTTAATTTAGTGGATTTTTTTGAATGTTTAAAAGTTTTTATTTAATTGATCCTGAAGTCTTTTAACCTCACATTGAATTCTCAGGCATTTCATAAAATTCTTTTGAATTCCCTTAAATTTTTCTAAGCTCATTTCAAATTTTGTGAATTTAATGAAGTTTTTTCATATTTTTAAATGTTCAATTTTTATGGATTCCATTGAGTTCTTCTCCTTTACCTTAAATTTCTCTAATCCATTCCAATTTTACGGAAAATCAATGGCATTTTTTTTACCAAAATTTTTTTTCCAATTCATCTGAATTCTTTTGAATTTAACTTGAATTGTTTAAATACAATTTTGTTTATTAAAAACATGTATTTTAAATAATAATTAAGTCTTATGAATTTATCCTGAATGTCAACTGTAAGGCTGATATTCGGAAAATAAAAGTGAATTCACCTAGAGAAATAAAGAAATTTCAGATTTCCGAAACTTTCAAACCAGATTTTAAAAAATCCCGAAATTAGTAAATTTCTAATTGCCAAAAACAAGATAAATTTTAAAGCAGAAATGGAATAGTTACATTTTCAGTTCATAAACAATTAATTTTCAATAAACTAATTAAATTTACAACTAAGGAAATGAATTTTTAACTAAAATTAGGAATCTTCAACGAAGTAAATGAATTTTTAACCAAATACTTAAACTTTTAAACTAAAAGATGAATTTTCTACAAAAAAAAAAATTAAAATGGAAAATTAATGGGACTAGAAAAAATCCTAAATATTCGAAATATTGAAACCAGAATGTTCAAAATCCTGAAATTAGTAAATTCCCGAAATTTCTAATTAACAAAACCAAGATAAATTTTTAAGCCAAAATGGAATTTATTGCTACAGTTTCAGCTTGAAAAAATAATTTCCAACTAAAAAAAGAACCGAATTTTTAACCGAAATGATGAATTTTCATAAAAAAAATGAATTTTTCACCGAAATTTCAAGTGACAAAAAAAAGAAAGCTACCGAAAATATTTAGCAAAGAAATTGACATATTCCGAAAGTAAAAGTGAATTTATCTAGAAAAATTTCCGAAACTTTGAAACAAGATTTTTTTAAATCCCAAAATTAGTAAATTCCTATAATTTCTAATTGCCAAAAATAAGATAAATTTTAAAGCAAAAATGGGATTGTTACATTTTCAGTTTAAAAAAATTAAATTTTTTGAATAAGGTAGTTAAATTTTCAACCAAGGAAATGAATTTTTAACTAAAATGATTAATCTTCAACGAAATAAATGCATTTTTAACCAAATAGTTAACATTTCAACACAAAAGATGAAATTTCTAAAAAAATTTCAAATTACCGAAAAAAATGATATTACCGAAAGTATTCAGGAACGAAATTCAAATATTCCGAAAGTAAAAATTAATGGAACTAGAAAAACTCCCAAATTTCCGTAACTTTGAAACAAGAATTTTCAAAATCCCGAAATTTCAATTTCATGAAATTAGTGAATTTCCGAAATTTCTAATTACCAAAAAAAAGATAAATTTTCAAGAAATAATGGAATTTATTGTTACATTTTCAGTTTTAAAAAAATTTTCCAACTAAAAAAAACAACTAATTTTTAACCTAAAAGATGAATCTTCAAACAAAAAAATGATTTTTTAACCAAAAGATGAATTTTCTATCAAAATTTCAAAGTACCGAAGAAAAATAAAACTATGGAAAATATTTAGTAAAGCAATTAAAATATACCGAAAGTAAAAGTTACTTTCACTAGAAAAATTCATAAATTTCAAATTTCTGAAACTTTGAACCAGAATTTCAAAAATGTCAGAATTAGTAAATTACTACAAACAACATAAATTTTCAAGCAAAAATCGAGGCAAAAATGGAATACATTTTCAGTTCAAAAAATTAATTTTCAACGAAAAAGTTTAATTTTCAACAAATGTATAATATTTTTTGACTAAAATGATAAATCTTCAAAAAAATGAATTTTGAACCCAAAAGATGAATTTTCTACAAAAATTTTTAATGACCGAAAAAAATGGAACTACCGAAAGTATTTAGTAACGAAATTGAAATAAAAGTGAAAATTAATGGAACTAGAAACTCATGAATTTCCGAAATTTCTAATTACCGAAAACAATATAAATTTTCAGGCAACAATTGAATAGTTACGTTTTCAGTTGAAAAAAATTAATTTTCAACTAAAACAACGATTTTTCAGAAAAATACTTAAATAAAAAGAGCAATTTTCTACAAAAATTTCGAATTACCGAAAATATTATTAATATTCATATTTTTTGGTTGAAAATTCAATCACTTAGTTGAAAGTGGAACTACTTCGTTAGAAATTCATTTTTTTGGATGATGATTCATGATTTCAGCTGAAAAACCTTTTTTTTTGTTCAAAATTGAAATATTTTGTTGAAAATTGATATTTTTTAGTAAAAAGTTAATCTTCTTATTTGAAACTTTATATTTTTTGTTGAAAAATAGTCTTTTTCATTCAAAACTTATTGTTTTTACTAAAAATTTAACTGTTCCATTTTTTGTGGAAAGTTGATCTTTTTTGATAGAAATTTAATCTTCTTGGTTAAAAATTCATCGGTTATCTTGAAAATTGAACTATTTCGTTGAAAATAGTTCAAAATTCATGTATATTGTTGAAAATTTGTCTTTTGATAGAAAGTTAATCTTCTGGGTTCGAAATTCAACTATTTGGTTAAAAATTCATCATTTTAGTTAAAAGTTTAATTTTTTAACTGAACAACTTAAATATTTCGTTGAAAATTATTTTTTTCACTGAAAATTTAACTTTTTTGTTGAAAATTGACTTGTTAGTTCAAATTCATATTTTTGAGTAGAAAACTCGCAGGAAATTCAATATTTTGAATGAGATTTTTTTTCTTTATTGAGTGAAAAATCTTTCTTGATTGAAAATTTAGCTGTTTTGTTGAAAATTCTTCTTCGCGGCTTGAAATTTTCTTTTTTGTTGTTAAAAATGGAACTATTTAGTTGAAAGTGGAACTACTTTGTTAAAAATTAATTTGTTGATGATTCGTCACTTCAGTTGAGACATTTTTTTATTCAAAATTATCTATTTTGTTGAAAAATTAATCTTTTTTGATAGAAATTTAATATTTTTAGTTGAAAACTCATCTGTTTGTTTGAAAATCCATATTTTTTGTTGAAAATTCAAAAAATTCATCAAAATTTAATCTTCTGGGTTGAAAGTTCAACTATTTGGTTCAAAATTCATTTTTCTGGTGGAAGACTTATAATTTTAGTTAAAAATTTATTTCTTTAATTGAAAATTTAACTACTCTATTTTTAGTTAACAATTCATGTATTTTGTTGACAATTTGTCTTTTTTCGTAGAAAATTCAACTATTTGGTTAAAAATTAATTTCTTTGGTTAAAGATTTAAATATTTTGTTTGAACATTCGGTTTTTTTAGTTTAAAATTAATTTATTTAACTGAAAATGTAACTGTTCGAATTTTGCTTGAAAATTAATATTTTTTAGTTGAAATATCATTTATTTGGTTGAAAACTCGGCTTCTTCGGAGATAAAATTCAATTATTTTGATAGAAAATTCATATTTTTGGATGACCCCTTATAAAATTCTGTATGACTGTTGTCACTAGAAGTGTTTAGAATAAATTTACAAAAAAACATTGTTTTTGCATTAACATTATTGATGAAGAACAAGTAATACTCTGTTTCTCCCTTTATTTACTGGAATTGTAAACATTTATATTTTTATAAAAACAAAAATCAGGATATTTCTCCTTTTTTTACAATTCTTAATAAATTAACTTTTCTAATATTATAGATTTACTATCTCTTCACTTTTTTGTCGGAACTTCTTCTGTCGCCGGAGAAGCATTTCTAAAACTTGGGAATTGTTCCCAAGGAGCTGAGAGCTCGAATTTTCGAAATTCTTGCGCCAACTCGAGAGGCTCGGCAACAACTCTCTTCTTTTCCTCATCGTATCGGACCTGAAATTAAAAAAATATATATTTTAGTTCATATACAATCAAATTATTAAGAAGCGAAAAAAAAGAACAAAAAAGACGATTTTTAAATAAAATAAATGAATTATCAGCCAAAAAATATAAATTTATAACCAAATAGTTAAATATTGAACTAAAAAAATCAATTTTTAATTGAAAATGGAATAGTTGAATTTTCAGTTAAAAAAATTAATGTTTCACAAAAAAAAATTGAACCAAAGTGATGAATTTTAAACCAAAAAGATGAATTTATAACAAGAGTTTAACTTTCAAACCAAAAAGATGAAATTTCAACTAAAATGATGAATATTTAACTAAAATACTTTAATTTTCAAACAAAAAGATGAAAAAAGATTAATTTTCTACCAAAAATACGATTTTTCAACAAAATACATGAATTTTGAACTAAAAAAGTTCAGTCTTTAATTAAAAATGGAATAGTTGAGTTTTCAATTAAAAAAATTAATTTTCCGAAAAAAAATTTAAACCAAAGTGATGAATTTTAAATCAAAAAGATGAATTTTTAATTAAAATGATGAATATTTAACTGGAATACTTTAATTCTCAAACAAAAAGATGAAAAAGATTAATTTTCTACCAAAAATACGATTTTTCAACAAAATACATGAATTTTGAACTAAAAAAGATCAATCTTTAATTAAAAATAGAATTGTTGAGTTTTCAGTTAAAAAAATTAAGTTTCCGAAAAAACATTTAAACCAAAGTGATAAATTTTAAACCAAAAAGATGAATTTTTAACTAAAATGATAGAATATGCAAATGAAATAGTTATATTTTCAGTTAAAACAAATTAATTTTTAACCAAACAAAAAACCAAATTTTCAACAAAATATTTTCAACTGGAATAGTTAAACTTTCAGTAAATAAAATCAATTTTCAGCCAAAGAAAAAACGAATTTTGAAAAAATAGCTCATTTTCGAACCAAAGAGATGAATTTTCAATTAAAATGATGACTCTTCAACCAAAAAATTAATTTTTAACAACGGAGTTTAACTTTCAACCAATTAATTAAATTTTCATTTAAAAAAAGATGAATTCTGAACCAAAAATGTAGTATTTGATATTTCAACCAAAAAAGATTTCAATTTTTAATCAAAAACTTGAATTCAACCACAAAGACGAATTTTCAACTAAGACAGATTTTTCAGCCAAGAGAGAGAAACAATTGCACACAAGATGTTAAATTTTCAAGCGAAAAGGTAAATTTTCAACCAAGAAGATTCATTTTCTACCAAAAAGAACGAATTTTGAACAAACAACATGAATTTTCAACCAGATACTTGAACTTTAAACGTAGAAAAATTATCAACCAAGAAAAAAAAGAATTTTCAACCAAATTTTAAAATTTTTAATCAAAGTGATGAATTTTCAACTAAAATGATGAATCTTGAAATGGTATAGTTGAATTTTAAAAAAAAGGTGAATTTTCAACTAGAATGTTGAATCTTTATCTAGAATAGTTAAAACTTCAACCGAAAGGATACCAAAATCATGAATTTTAAACTAAAATGATGAATGTTGAACTGGGATAGTTGAATTTTCAACAAAAAATCTGAATTTTCAAACAAGAAGATTCATTTTCTACCAAAAAAGACGATTTTTCAACAAATTACATGAATTTTCAACTAAAAAAGATCAATTTTCAACCAAAATGATGAATTTTCACCTAATATGATGTATCTTCAACATTAATAGTTGAATTTTAAACTAAAAAGGATACATTACCAAAAATTGAATAGTTAATTTCTCAGTTGAAAAATTTAATGTTTAACCAAAGAGATGAATTTTCAACTAAAAATGCAGAATATTCAACAGGAATAGTTAAATTTTCAGTTAAAAAAATTAATTTTCAACCAAAAAAAAAACGAACTTTCAACAAAATAATTAAATTTTCAACCCAAGAGATGAATTTTCAATTAAAATGGATGAATCTTTCACTAACAAAATTAATTTTTAATAAAAGAATCTAACTTTCAAACAAGTAGTTGAATTTTCAACTAAAATCATGAATTTTTTACTAAAATTATGAATCTTTAATTGAAATAGTTGTATTTTTCAACCATAAAAGTGAATTTTCAAACAAAAAGATTCATATTCTAGCAAAAAATACGGGGTTTCAACAAATTTCATGAATTTTGAACCAAATAGTTTAATTATCTACTAAAAAGATACATTTTCAATCAAATAGTTGAATTTTGAAGTAAACAAAATCAGTTTTCAACCAAGAATGGAATAGTTAATTTTTCAGTTCAAAAAATTAATTATCAACCAAGAAAAAGAATAATTTTCAACTAAATAGTTCAATTTTCAACCGAAGTCATGAATTTTAAACTAATATGATGAAACATCAACAGGAATAGTTGAATTTTAAACAAAATACATACATTTTGAACTAGAAAAGATAAATTTTCAACCAAAAATTGAATAGTTAATTTCTCAGTTAAAAAACTGTTGAATTTTTAAGCAAAAAGATGAATTTCTCAACCTAGAAACATAACTTTCTACCAAAAAGGACGAATTTTCAACAAAAAGCATGAATTTTCAACCAAAAATAAAATAATTCAATTTTCAGTTTAAAAAATTAATTTTTACAAGAAAAACAAATTTTAAACCCAAGAGACGAATTTTCAATAAAAATAATGAATCTTTAACAAAAACAAAAATAATTTTTAACAAAAGAATCTAACTTTTAAACAAGTAGTTGATTTTTCAACTAAAATCATGAATTTTATACTAAAATGATGAATCTTTAACTAGAATAGTTGTATTTTCAACAAAAAAGATGAATTTTCAAACAAGAAGATTCATTTTCTGCCAAAAAAGACGGGTTCCCAACAAATTGCATGAATTTGTAACCAAATAGTTTAATTTTCTACTAAAAAGATCAATTCTCAATTAAATAGTAGAATTCTGAAGTAAACGAAATAAATTTTAAATCAAAAATAAAATAGTTAAATTTTCAGTTAAGAAAATTAATTATCAACCAAGAAAAAAAAAGAATTTTCAATTAAATAATTCAATTTTCAGCCGAAGTGATGAATTTTAGACTAGTAATATGACGAAACTTTAACAGGAATAGTTGCATTTTAAACAAAAACTTGAATTTTGAACTAGAAAAGATAAATTTTCATCCCAAAATTGAATAGTTGATTTCTCATTTAAAAATATGTTGAATTTTTAAGCAAAAAGATGAATTTTCAAACAAGAAGCTTAATTTTCTACCAAAAAGGACGAATTTTTAAGAAAATACATGAATTTTCAACCAGAAATAAAAAAAGTTCAATTTTCAGTTTAAAAAATTAATTTTCAAGTAAAAAAAAACGAGTTTTCACCCAAATAAAAACGAATTTTCAACAAAATAATTAAATCCAGTAATATAAAGCTACTTTTACAAATAAAGAAACATTGTTATTTATTTTGCTTCCTCATAGAGGGAGGTTTTTATATTACGAATTTTTTCAAATTTAAGCACGTTTACAAAAAAGTTCTCTGACTTAATTAAAATTCCCTGACATTTCCAGGCGTATAAAAATTCCCTGACAATACCAGGTTTTCCAGGTGAGTAGACACCCTGATTTTGTATTAAAAATTATTTTCCCTCTCGAATCGAAGAAAAATACATGTCTGATGATGCTAGTTTTTAATATATATTTAATTTTAAGAATTGAAAATGCGTAAATTACCTCAATATATCCAGTCAGTGGAAAATCTTTTCGCAGTGGATGTCCCTCGAATCCGTAATCGGTGAGAATTCTCCGAAGATCGGGATGATTCGCAAAAAATATGCCATACATGTCCCAAACTTCTCTTTCGTACCAGTTGGCTCCCTCGAAAATACTGGTAATTGAGTCAATCGGACTTAATTCGTCCGTATAAGTTTTGACTCGAATACGAGAATTGAATCGTATAGACAGAAGATTATAAATAACCTGCAAGAAAAGGTTTGATAGATTAAATTGCTTAAATTAATTTATAAGACTCGTTTTGTCTATTTTTATCATGAAAACACAGGCTAAAATCAAAAAATTCAAAACAGAAGAAATAGCGCAATAATTGGGGAATAAATTCTTTAAAATAAAATTAATGTATGGGTACCATACTTTTAACAAAATAGTTGAATTCTTTATCAAAAAAGAATAATTTTCTCAAGGAAGAGATGAATTATCAACGAAAGAGTTGAGTTTTCAAGCTAAAAAGTTTAATCTTTTAGAAAACAGTTAACTTTTAAACTCGAAAAGATGAATTTTCAATCAAAAAATATCATTTTTCAACCAAATAGTTTAATTTTCAGCAAACAAATTAATTTCGTAACACTGAACCAACAAAGACAAAATTTCAGAAAATGGTCGAATTTTCAAATAAAAAAGATTTAACTTAAACCGCAATCGGTTGCATTTTAAACCAAATAGTCGACTCTTCAACCCCGAAAGAGGAATTTTTCAACAAAACAGTTGAATTTTCGAACATTAAAGATGACTTATTAACAAAATAGTTGAATTCTCAACCAAATAATTAAATTTTCAACAAAATAATTGAATTTGTAACCACACACTTGAATTTTCACCAACAAATTAATTATCATTTTACAACCAAATCATTGAACTTGCAAGCAAAAGTGACGAATTTTCGAATAAATAAATACATTTTTAACTAAAGAGTTGAATTTTCAACCTACAAAGATGAATTTTTAACAAAATATTTAAATTTTCAACTAAAATAATAAATCTTCAACAGAGCTAAAGGAGAAATATAATATTTGATAGTTCAACCAAGTAAAGATTTTAACTAATAGGATGAATTCTCAACGAAAAATATAATGGTTGATATTTCAACCAAAAAAGATTTTAATTTTAAATAAAAAAACAGTTGAATTCAACCAAAAAAGACGAGTTTTTAACAAAAGTTTTGAATCTTCAACATAAAAAAAAAGATTAATTTTAAAGCAAACAATTGCATTTTTAACTAAAAAAGATCAAATTTCTACTAAAAGAGCTGAATTTTCAAACAAAAAAGACGAAGTTTCAACAAAAGAGTTGAATTTTCAACCAGGAAAGATTTTTAATCATGAGAGAAAAAACATTTCCAGAAAATTGTTGAATTTTTATACCAAAAAGGAGAATTCTGTAGAAAACAGTTGAAGTTTTAACCCGAAAATATGTATTTTCAACCCAAAAAGATGAATTTTCAACAAAAAAGTTGAATTTTTAATCCAACAAGACGAATTTTCTACAAAACTGTTGAATTTTCATCCCAAAAATATACATTGTCAATAAAAAAGATATTTTTCAACCAAGTAGTTGAATTTTCAATCAAAAAGATTAAATTTAAACGAAAACAGAACATATTTTTAACAAAACAGTTAAATCTTCAACAAATAACTTTTTAACTTTCAAACAAGTTGTTAAATTTTCAAACAAAGAGATGGATGTTCAACTAATAAAATGAATTTTTAAGTAAAAATGGTTCAACTTTCAACCAAACTGTTAAAATTGTAATTAACAAGATTAATTTTCAACTAAAAAAGAACGAATTTTCAACAAAAAGTTGAGTTTTTAATCCAGAAAGACGAATTTTCTACAAAACTGTTGAATTTTCATCCCAAAAATGAAAATTTTCAATAAAAAGATATTTTTCAACCAAGTAGTTGAATTTTCAATCAAAAAGATTCATTTTCAACCAAAAAAGAACGAAATTTCAACAAAAAAGTTAAATCTTCAACCACTAACTTTCCAAATTTTCAACCAAAGAAATGGATCTTCAACTACTAAAATGAATTTTCAAGAAAGTAGTTCAACCAAGCAGTTAAATTTTCAATCAAGAAGATTAATTTTCTACGAAAAAAGATGAATTTAAAATAAAATACATCAATTTTCAACGAAATTTTTGGAATTTTCAACTAAACACGGTCAATTTTCAAATTTACGTTAGGGTTTAAAAAATTAATTTTCAACCAAAACAAAAACGAATTTGCAACAACAAAAAATGTATTTTCATAAAATAATTCAATTTTCAACCAAAGAGATGAATCTTCAACTAATAAAATGAATTTTTAACAAAGTAGTTCAACTCTCAATCAAACTGTTACATTTTTAGTCAAAAAGATGAAATTTATATTTTTTTAAATCAACTGACAATAAAATATATATTTTTTCAACCAAATTTTTGAATTTTCAACTAGAAACAATGAACTCTCAACCAATGATGCAATAAATTTTCAATTTAAAAAATTAATTTTCAACTAAAAAAGAAGGAATTTTCAACAAAATAATTAAATTTTCAACTAATAAATTTTCAACTTTCAACCAAGTAGTTGAATTTTTAACCAAAAATAGAATTTAGTTCAATTAGCTTTAAAAAATTAATTTTCAACCAGAAAAAAAAGAATTTTCAACAAAATATTTAAATTTAAAACCAAATAGTAGAATTTTTAACCAAAAGAAATGAATTTTCATGGCAAAAACCGCAACTCTCTACCATTAAGCAAAGAGAATATTATTAACAATGATAATAAATTGTTTAAACAATTATTTTTGTTGATACTAATTAATTATTATATCAGTCTAATTGAAAAGGAGACAAAAAGTTAAAAATTTCAGAAAAAAACCGGAACTATCTAGTATTAATATAGAAGAAGATAGCTATAAATAATAATTTGTTTAAACATTTGTTTTTGCTAAATGGAATTAAGTATTATCTCACTCCAAGTGAAGAGTGGACAAAAAGTTGAAAATTTGCGAAAAAACCGCTGTATCTAGCATTATTCAAAGATAATAATATTTAAAACAATAATAAATTATTTGAACAATTAAAACCGCGACTTTCCATCTCTATTCTAAGAGAAAATTGCTAAAAACAATAATAAATTGTTTCAACAATTTATTTAAACATCTAATTATCAGTATAAAGCAGTATTTTATGTGTTAGAAACAACTTGCATTTTAAAAACCGCAAAAACTCATAATTAGCGTCAAAAACTCGCAAACCCCATTTTTTCACTTATGGGGTTTTTTGGTACCCCATAAAACTGACTTATGGGGTTGATAATTAATAAGTAATATTTTATTCGTATTCTATGGCTAATTGTGAAGAGAAATTTTGAGTTTCAACTCAATTCACTTAATATTGGCGATTCTGAATAAAATGTACAAAAACGTATTTTTTTCTTATGGGAAATACGTGTTAAACTTCATGGGGCTTGCGCCACCTCTAAATATCATTTCTTTGAAAAAAAATTGATTTATTTTTGTGTGGATTCGAACACATTTCCGGGCGATTTGCATACAAATTTGAAAAAAATTTCCAATGCATTTTTGTACAAAAATTCCAGGACTTTTCCAGGTTTTCCAGGACAAAAAAATACATTTTTCCAGGTTCTTTTTTACAGTAAAAAAAATACTTTCCACGAAACATAGTAGAAATTGTAGGTCTAGTGGAACTGAAAAAGTGCCACATGCGAAATTTCTCATACGCCCCTAAAATCTGATTTTATAGAAAACAAAAAAGTTTTTTTTTTGCGCATTGTTCATTTTATCAAGGTGAAATATCACGACGCTACGATAGAAAATATTCCAAGTTTCCCTTTTCTTCAGCTTTAAAGACAATTTAATGAAACTTTCAAAATTCAATAATTTTTTGCTGTTTATAATATCAAAGCGAGTTCAGCACCGTGTGTAATGAGATTTTTTTTTCTAAAATTGGTTGAAATTTGACTGAGTTATCGAATTTTAAGCTAATTTAGGTTTATTTTCAATAAAATAATAAAATTGTCAACAAATGAGTTGATTTTTTAACCAAATTGTTGAGTTTTCTACCTACAAAGATGAATTTTCAACTAAATAATCGAATTTTAAACAGACAAGATTAAACTTCAACTAAAAACAGTTGCATTTCCAACGAAATAATTGAATTTTTTAGAAGACAGTTCAATTATTAACAAAAAAGGTGCATTTTATATCCAAAAGGACGAATTTTCTGTCGAAATAGACGAATGTTCAACAAAAAGACGAATTCTCAACGAAAAATTAAATAGTAGATATTTCAACAAAAACAAAAACCGAATTTTCAACAAAATAGTTCAATTTGTAACCAAATAGTTCAACTTTTAACCTACAAAAATGAATTCTTAACCAAAACGACGAATTTTCAACAAAGAAAATTAATTTTCTACCAAAAAAGACCAATTTTCAACAAAATAAACCAATTTGCAAACAAATAATTTAATTTTCGACTAAAAATGATTAATTTTCAGTAAAAAAATGTCAACTAAATAGCTGAATTTTGAACCACAGATGAATTTTCAACTAAAATAATGAATCTGCAATTCTGCAAAAAAAAAAAAAAAAAAAAAAAAAAAATTTTCTACAAAACTGGTGAATTTTCAACCCGAAATTATTAATTTTCTATCAAAGAGACGCATTTTCAACAAATAAAGATTTTTCAGTCAGGACAGGAAAAAATGTCAAAGAAATTGTTGAACATTCAAGCCAAAAGATAGCATTTTCAAACCGAAAATACAAATTTTCAACAAAAATTTTTTACTTTAAAAGATTAAATTTCAGCAAAAAAAATGGGAAAGTTATATTTGCAGGTTATAAAATAAATTTTAAATTAAAAAAAGAATTTTCAGCGAAATATTTAAATTTTAAATTAAAAAAAGAATTTTCAGCAAAATATTTAAATTTTAAATTAAAAAAAGAATTTTCAGCAAAATATTTAAATTTTCAATCAAAGAGATCAACCCTCAAATAAACAAATTTTTAACAAAGTGGTTCAAGTTTTACCCAAGTAATTGAATTTTCAATTTTAAAAATATCAATTGCAGCCAAAAATGAAATAGTTACGTTTTAGTTTAAAAAATTATTTTTCAACCAAAAAAGGCATTTTCAACCAAAAAGATGAATTTTCTACCAAAAAATATGAATTCTCAGGAAATAATGTAATAGTAGATATTTCAAATAAAAAGTATGTCTTTTTAATAAAAATTGTTGAATTTGCAACCAAATAATAAAATTCTTCACTGAAATTAATCGTCAGGATGAAACAACTGTAAGAAATGAATAACTTTTTTAATTAATTTAAATTAATTGCAAATGAATTACTAACTATAATAATTTCTATTCCCAAACTTCATTTTCAAAATTCTCTAACTTTAGCCCGACCAATTTTTTATTTGCTCTAACCGTTAATATTCAAATATCATTTCGATTGTAGCTTTGTGATTTTCACCGTGATAAAATAAACAGTCTCTTGTTAAAAAGGTAAGCTTTTTTCGTTCAGCAGAGAAAAAGTTTAAAAATCTATTTTTTCTTTAAAAGAACAAAAATTCCAGAACCATGAGCCATGAAAAACCATGAAAAATTCAAGGACTTTTCCAGGTTTTTCCAGGTAAAAACGAATTCAAGGACTTTTCCAGGTTTTCAAGGATTTCCAGGACACTAGACACCTTGCTTTAACTTAAAAAGAAATGTAAATAATTTTTTATTTGCATACTTCAAATCTGTATTCCCTGCCGGGAACGTCCATAGCCGTGAGGTCGACAATGTTAGTAAACTGGGCATTCTGATGATTTTTCAAAAAAGAAATTGTGCCCAAAACACCTTCGGGCGAGATCAAAATTTCCAACTCGTCTCCCGCAGCTATTTGCACTTTCTGTACATATCTTGGCAAACAATCGGCTACATATTGGCCGAAATCCTTCAGCTGTTCAATTTGGTCCTGATCCCGTTTTTTAATTGTTGCTATAAAACGAAAAAAAATTTTTGTTTTATAATAATGCATATATTTACTTAAGATTATTGTCGGTTATTCACAATTTTGGTTAGAAACATTCAAATCACTTCAATTTTAAATTAAATTTAAAAAAAATGAAAAAAATACATTTCAAGATAAGAAAAATTAATTCTAAAGCAACAAAAAAATTTCAAAAAAATATTTAATTTTTTAACCAAAGATACAAAAAGACGAATTTTCAACAAAAGAGTGGAATTTTCAACAAAGACAGACTTTTCACTGAATAAAGAAACAAAAGACGATTTTTTTTTACAAAATTTTGGAATTTTCAAACTAAAAATATGAACTTTCAACAAAAAAAGTTGAATTTTCATACTAAAGGAAAAAGACTCATCATAAAAAGATTAAATTTCTACCAAAAAGATGAGTTTTTATCCCAAAAAGTCGAATTTTTAACAAAAGAGTAGAATTTTCAACGAAGAAAGATTGTTCAGTCAATTAGGAAAAAAGATTCCATTCAAAATGTTGAATTTTTATGCCAAAAAGGCGATGTTTTCTACAAAACAGTTTAATTTTCAAACCGAAAATATGAATTTTCAACAAAAAAGTTGAATTTTCATAAAAAATTACTTTATATCCAAAAAAAGATGAAATTTCTACCAAAAAAGATGAATTTTTATCAAAAAAATACGACTTTTAAACAAAAGAGTGGAATTTTCAACCAAGAAAATTTTTTTACTGAATGAAGAAAAAAATTTAATAAAAATTGTGGAATGTCTATGCCAAAAAGCGGAATTTTTCTACAAAACGTTTCAATTTTCAAACCGAAAATATGATATTTTAAGAAAAAAATGTTGATTTTTCAACAACAAAAATGACTATATCTAAAAATAATTAAATTTATACAAAAAAAAAAGAATTTTGTATCCCAAAAAGACGAATTTTCAACAAAAGAGTGGAATTGTCAACCAACAAAGATTTTGCAGTCAATAAAGAAAAAAAATCCATCCAAAATGAATTTTTATGCCAAAAAGACGATGTTTTCAACAAAAAAAGAACTTTTATCCAAAAGAGATGACATTTTTGCTAAAATAGCTGAATTTTTAATCCAAAAAGTCGAATTTTCAACAAAAGAGTGGAATTTTCGACGAAGAAAGATTTTTCAGTCAACTAAGAAAAAAAATCCATCCAAAATGTTGAACTTTTATGCCAAAAAGACGATGTTTTCTACAAAACAGTTGAATTTTCAAACCGGAAACATGAATTTTCAACAGAATTAAATTTTCAATCCAAAAAGACGAATTTTCAACACCAAAAAAGGATTTTTTTTCAAATTGGGTTGAATTTTTTGCTTAAAACAGCTGAACGTTTAATCCAAAAAGACGAATTTTCAACAAAAGAGTGGAATTTTCAACGAAGAAAGATTTTTCAGTCAATTAAGAAA
>CAKNYM010051100.1:322-10780 GCA_932195095.1 Andricus curvator
CCCCCCCCCCCCCGTGACAGAAGTTTTCGTGGGACTGACGTTAGAGCTGGACTCTCCACTATACGGTGAATCACTACTTGACTTAGACATGATTTCAACTCGCAAAACAAATTTCGCGCATAAAGGTGGTAGTTGGGTGTACAATCTAAACATGAACAATACAAACAATAAAGTAGCCTCGGACTGGACTGAAACTTTGATTGACTAAATGCATACACACGGTAAACGTAAAGTTTGAGTTTCAGGCGATGAATGGAGACTGGGTGTTTGGAATGCTAGGGGAGTGAATGATCTTAAAGTAAGAGAACTACGAGAAACTATGCATGCTGGGAAACTAGATATTTTATGTGTACCTGAGACAAAGAAAAAGGGATGCGAAAGTAGAAACATAGAAAATGGGGTGTTGAAAAGCGGTTTTGAAATATGGTTAGGAGTAGATAGGGAATCACATGGTAGTCAAGGGGTCGGTTTGATTATGAATGAAAAAGCAAGATATATGTTCCAAAAACGACTTAAATACTTTTTTTCTCCCCGTTTCAGATAGTTGAAAAAAAATCTTTCTGATTGTAGGATTTATTATAAAGATACGTAAATATACGCTAAAGTAAAGGAATTACCTTCTTCATTTTAAATCAAATACAACTTTAGTCATTTTTATCTGAAGAAGATTGAACATAACATATGGTCGTGGCGAACTTTTGGGTTTCTATTATACGATGAACAGAAACGAGCGTGAAGCGCGAGGTTCACATGATGATCAAACGAAATATCGAGCGCGAAGCGCGAGTGTCGTGATGAGAATGTGTTCCTTAAGGTCGATAGAACCTTAAGTAAATTAGTTCATCTTTTTATGTAAAACTGACATAATTAAACCAAAAGCAGGTCATAACGATGAAGCTTTAACAGAGTATTAGCCCGCGAAGCGTGCACTAGCGAGGACACGAAGTGTGAAAACCTAGACGACAAATGTGTCCGAGCGCGCAGCGCGAGGTGAATACATTATCGAGCGCGAAGCGCGAGATAAACATATAATCGAGCGCGAAGCGCGAGATGAATACCCAATCGAGCGCGAAGCGCGAGATCCAACAGGTGCGCGCCCTAGGCGCGCTGAAACTTGCGAGCGAAGCGAGCCGCGCGCGAAGCGCGCTATGAGAATGTGCCCGCGAAGCGGGCGGATTTTTTTTCTTCAAACCTTTTAACATTCTTAAAAAGCTTCTAGATTTGGTTTCAAAACTTCAAAAATCCACAGTGTGTTTTAACTTTTTTAAAATCTTCTCGAGATTTAAATTATTTTAGAATCCTGTTAAAACTGTCTAGTTACTTGTCATCACTGGATAGATAGTAATTCCACTAACTACCAAATTAAAAAATTGTCTATCTCAAGAAGGAATAAATGAAGCAATACATAAAAGTTAGGGTTACATAAACACATTTATAAATGCAGAAGAGTGGGAATATGAATCCTCTAATCGACAAAAACAGGAGTGAGAAAAAGAGTGTAATTTCCGTATCACTGAGAAGCGATAGCGTTTTATCTAAATTTGAAATGTGAAGAAAACGAGCAGGAATATAACGCTCACGTTTCACAACACGGATATATGTACATATATGAAGTTATGGAGTCAGCTATCGAGTGATTCTTGAAACTTTTTTTTTCTTCTCCGCGAACGTTACAAATTGCTTATCGTCTTTTCGTTGGCAGCTCGTTGACCCTTCTTATCTTCCGTGACCCTTCCAAGAGTTTTTACGGAGATGCTTTTGGTTACCGTTTATACTTTATATCGATTGATCCATCGTCCTCTGGGAGGACCAATCACGATCATGGTATCGATGAATTGGGGTATCCGAACATGAATTTTCGCCGTTTTCTTCGCACTTCTTTGCCTCTTTGGGCTATTTCCACCCGTTTTTATGGAGAGTCCCTTTTCAATGATAAATCTAAATTGTCGACGTAAGTGATAATCTACTCCGAATCGATAAACTGAAATCTGAAAACTTATTTGTAGAGCAAGATCATAGAAATATATTTATGACTCATTAACGCGGTTTAGTCGATTAGTGAAGTCATAAATAACATATCACATTAGTGTTTAATTAGTACTTAAGAAGTTATATTTATTTCAGATTTGTTGATTTAATTGAAAAATAAGTGGAAAAAAACATGAAAAATCCATTTTTTCGAAAAAATGAGTTACGCATGGTTTTATGATTTTCAGTACTCGAGGAAATATAATTGTTGACCCTTGGTTCACAAAAACATTATATCCTATAAAAATCACACTTAAAAAATTTTCGAACCTTCAAAATAAATAAACTCAAATTCTTGTTTTTTGTACTAAAGTGTTCAAGTATTGTATATAATAATCTGCGATTCATTCATTTAATTCTGTCCACATATTGAATCTCCTATGTTTCCGCCCGCCTTTCCGGTGTTTTTTTGTCTCGCGACTTTTTCTATCATGTCGTTTCAGTTTGACGTCTTATAAAATTGACATCAACATGCAGTTGTTCCCCTTGATTTTCGAGTTAAGAAGTTTTCACTTCAGATTAAAATGATTGTATTTTAAAAATCATGATGTACAATTTGAAAAATAAGCATTTTTAACGACTTAGTTTCAAGATCCTAATTTATGAATGCTTCGAATTTATTTTTAAAAGAAGTTTGGAATTCTTTAATTTTTAACGCTTCAACATTTAATTAATTAATTTTGAAACTGTCTAATCCGAAATCATATAATTTTCAAACTTTTTAGAATAATTAAACCTTAAGGGTTCACAATATTGGAAATCGTTCAATTTTTCACGGTGAAAATGAGAGATTTTTAGGACAGAAATCACATTTTTTAGTACGAAAATCTGTCCAGTCACTTTGAATGGCACTTGATACAACATGATATGATACTTATTAATCATATCTTTGAAGTTTCTATAATTTCAATTTACAATTATAGTTTTTAATAGACATGTGTAAAGCAATCTAATTTTTGAGGCCTTGAAACTGAAGTGCTTCTGCTTCAAAAGCAAGGAGGTCAAAAATGGAGGTCAAAAATAACTTTTGGACTTGTTTTTAATTAAGGGTTCTTTTTTTGCTTAGTGAATGTAAAGCTCATAGGTTTTTATCTTCAAATACCTTTAGGTTAAACATCAACATTTTATTATTTATTTTTAAAAATAAGCATTCAGTAGGTTTTGAGTGGATACTTTCTTCTTCAACGATTTATAACTCTTTTAATATCAATTAGAAAAATGTTCTTTTCAGTACAGTACCAGAAATTTTTATTTGTTTTTAGAGGCCACTCTGAAATATTTTAGATATATATTGAGAATTTGACTGAGAGGGTAAGATCACCATACCATACTTCATTGCACTCAATAATTAGTATATGCATTATATGTAAAAATGATAGAAGAATTAGATTAATTGAGGAAAAACATGCTAAAATAATGTATTATCTACGAAATCAGAGAAGGGTGCCCACATGGGGGGGGGGTATTAAGAATTGGTGCTCTTAACCTAATATTGTGCAATAATTGTTAATTGATAGCATGATAATTGATATAACAATTTTAAACTTAAATCTTCTCGAACTGATGATATTAAATCTTTCCAAATTGAAAAATTAGATATTGAAAGGCTAGATAGTCAGTGTTATTTTTATTATTTTCAGAGTTAAAAATTCTAAATTGTTTTTTTTTTTTTCAATTTAATCAGTTTTAAATTTAATAATTTTACACTTAAATATTCCAAATTGTTTAATTTTAAATGTAAACGTAGAAAATTGACTGGTTCTTCAAATTCTTCGAAATCGTAGAAGAAATCAAATTGAAAGATTTTGTAGTTGCACAGTTTCCAGTGTAAACTATTTGTAATTAAACAATTTTGAATTAAATGCCCCCATAGAAATTAGAAGATTTTAGAGCTGGGCATTAAAAATTGAATTGTTTTATAGTCGGAAATGTTCTAAAATATTGAACATTTCAAACTCAACTGTAAAAAAAAATTTGGAATTGAAAAGCTTAAAATTGCGTGCAATTTCTAACATTGGAATCATTTAATCATATATAGCAATCTTATTTTGCATTCTGTTCTTTTAATTTTTAATCTTCAATACAATATCTTGAAGATGTCCAATTTTCAGTTGAAAATTTAAAAAATGAATCATTTAAAAGAATGAATCACTTATCATTGAAAAATAGTTAATCGGAAGATTTCAATAATGAATAATGAATTCTAAATGAAGTGTTAAAAATTAAACGCCTTTGAAATTAAAAACTTACAAATTGTATTGTTTAAAACCCAAATAGATAAAAATAGAACTACTGGAGATGGATAACTCAGTAATTGAATAATTTCTTTAATTTTGAATGCTTTCTTTATTTTTAATGGTTATTTATTTATTACTTAATTTTGAACATTTTTTTAGAATAATTTAATGTTAAAGGTTTATAATTAAAAAGTTTTTAAATTTCAACTGTGAAAATGACGGCGAATTTATTTTTTGAACTTAGAAAAAAATTTCTAATCAATTTTCATGTTAAATTTGAATTCCTTCGAATGTTAAATGATCTAGTTTTCAAAATTCTATTCTGTAATTTAGATCTAAAGTTTGAACTGTTTTCTAATGAAATTTTCTAACTGAAAAAATGTCTAGTCTGAAATTTTTCTATTTTGAGAGGTTCTGAATAAAAATTTGTCAATCTCAAACACTTTAAATTTCAAATTATTCAATTTGAAACGCTTTTACGTAGAAATGATACAACTTCAATTCCCTTTCAGTACATTCGAAATATTGTCCTTATATAAAAATGTTACCTAATCTCAAATTGTTTGATTTTGAACTTTTTCAATTCAAAATCGTTCAGTATATTTTTGTAAAATTTCAAACGCTTTTAGTTCGAAATCATTAGTTATTTTTTCAAAAATTCAAAAAGCTGCTAATATTTAAAAACTGCTTTTATTTTTAAAGTTAGGTTATAACAATCCAGCGACGTATAAAGGAGCCCTTCACGCCCGCGGGCGTTTCCTGCTAGTGTGCTATAAAAGCTGCATAAATCCAAGCTAATAATTTTAATAATTCGATAATATTGGATAGCCAGTTAGATGTTTGACTTATATAATACTATTTGAATTTTTCTTCTAACTACTCTGGATTTTTGAGATACAGTATTTGTCTAACTGTTGAGGAATCATCTAGAATGGATGTATCATGTTTTGTTAGCTTACTCCTTAATTATAGGGTCAATTTTTGGGCCTTTAAAAATAGATCGAATACTGTCATCTTACGTCTGGACGTTCAGTTTGACATTCTAAATCTGAATGAATCAATTAGGTACATCTGGCGATCACTAAATTGGTAGATCCGAATATTTCTCTTCATAAAATGCATTTGTTCAACAAATATACTTTAGTAACCCATCTTAATTGCCAGTGTTGATCTTTGACATTTTAAACACGATGGCAAATTAAACGATGCTGGACTTTATTGATAGTTAGTGCTTATTAATATAATCATTATGGAGACAAAACAGGGGATCAAATTTGTCACGCTCCATTTGCGCTTCGCAAATCAACCATATTTTATTATTTAATTCGTGTCGATTTATTTTTCAACGTCAATTTCGTATGCGTCATACATTGACAAAATATTTTATACAGTTACAACCGAAAATAAAGTCCTGTTTATTTTGATATTACGAAAAATAAATTGTTCATCGCGCCTCTATTGAAACTTCGAGTTTCGGTACCTGCAGAGCGGGTTGAAACACGGTGTTTGCATCCCTAGGGTTGAAACATTTCGTTTCACCTGTGCAGCGGGTCGACAATCGAATTTTCAACCCTAGGGAAGAAAAAGGTAGATAAATGTAATGTTCTATTTTCGGCCCGCTCCACAGGCATCGAAAGTCGAATTTTCGATTGAGGTATGATGAAAAATAATATGCATTACTCAGAATGTAACAAAACGATCGCAACTCGTGTGAATACAGCCCTCGATTCGCTCGGGCAGCAAACTTCACGCTCGTTAAAATCGCTGTGTTTCATCCACGAAGTAGTATAAGGAGATCCAACTCTATGGGCCGTTTCGAAAAATTCTACCCCCATTTTTCCGTACCCACATCCTATAGCACTTCAGATAACGTATTCTAGCGCCTCTTGCGGAAAACCGTTATAACATAGGTTTTGCAGTTGGTTTTCAACAGCTTCAAATTTTCTCATGAGAGGCGCTACAATACTTAATCTGGTATGCTGTGAGTTTGCTATAGGAAGTGGGCACGGAAAAATGGGGGGTATTCTTATATTAGAGTTTTTTTATTTAAATTTAAATTATTCTTATATATCTCCTTATACTACTTCGTGGTTTCATCCCTTGTAACGCAACATACTATTGTTTTACAATAACAGTGTGGAAGTTATTAAGATTCTCTGTCTAAAAAGTACAAGATGAATGTGATACGTCAATTCTACACAGTAAACAAAATCTTGAAATTGTTACACCATAAAATTAATTTGGATTGAATGCAGCATTTATCTGGAATTAAGGAAAAATTGGTTTTTTAAGTTAAGACCTTATTACCTGAATTTCAGAATTGGTGCTTTCTTATCTGCTAATTTTTGATGATAAATTGAAGTTAGCCCTCCACAAGGGCATGAGTACCACTTTGACGATTTCTCAGGGGACAAGGACGTTCTCAAAAATCGAATTTTCAATGATAGATACATATTGCTTCTGAGATACACAAGTGCTGAATTGAAGCCTGAAACGATTGATTAACAAAGTTTATTAGGTTTCGAGAAAATGGAGGGTAGGATGGTTTACAAAAAACTTGTTTTTATTTTTAGGGGGCCATATCGCGACGCGACGGTTTGTTTTTTGGAATGAGCAAATTCTCTTCTAATTTTTTCAGGTTTTTAAAAAATGATTTAGAGGCTGCGAGAATTTACGTAAAAAGTGAGATTTCCGTACTTTCCATTTTCTTTAAATATACATATTAGTTTAAAAAATAATATTTATAAATGAACATTTGAGCTAATACAAAGTACAAACCTCTCATTTGGTGTTCGATTGAAAAAAAATCATTTGGCGCTGGTAAAAGTCATAAAAAGTACAACTTCTTAGGAACTGGGCACAGAAAAAAAATATTTTTAAATTCTTTAACAAGGCTTTCAATGGCTGCTCCTTCAATAAAATTTTATAACTTATAATAATTATAAAAATAATTCGCAATAAACAAACAGTTGAACTGTGCAATGTTTTGGTCACTCTGGGTTTAAACGAAGCAGACACTTGGCAAATGTTTTATTTATGCTGTCAGAGTGACTCATTTATTGATATTACTTGATAAAATAGCAATTATTATCATTAATTTGTCAAATATTTGTAAAAATAGTGAGAAAAAACTTAGTTAACTTCAATTTCAGGATTATTGTCGAACCATCAGTCGAGCCATCAGTAGGTATATAACCTTTTTCCTAATAAGAAAAGTGTAAATTGTTCTACTGTATGTTTCTTCTTATTGTAAGAAAATATAAATAATGATTTTATATAACATAAGTTATTCCTTCTCTCTGCTATTTATATATATTGCTATTTTATCGAATTTCAGTGATGAAACAATTAAAAGCCTTGATAAAGAAAATTTTTGATTTAACATGTTTTTTCTGGTGTCCAGGTTTAAAATTTTTGATCTCATCTCTATTATATATTTTTCCACTATTTTATGTGAAAGACCTCATAATTTTGGGAAATCTTACATCGAATGTTTAGGGGTACTTTATTTGACTATTGTGCTCTTATAGACAAAATTGAACGGTATGTAAGAAGTAGGTATGTTTTTCAATATAATGTTAATAAAAAAATACCTTTTTTTTCAATTTACTTAATAGAGACATTAAGCCGTACGCCTTGATTCGGTTGGTTCAATGTTCATAGTTCTAAGACAACTCCACTATGATTAAATAATCTAGAATATTTTTAATTTTTGTCAATTAAAAAATTTCATTACGATAATTTGTCAATCTTATTAAAATATAGTAAAAATAACGACTTAAACTTACGGATCAACTAAAAACAAAAATTGCATATTTTTGAAAATCATCTAACTTTTTGAATTTTGGTCTTATAAAAAATTTCATGGGAATGTATGTATGTATGTATACCATTAAGCCATTTCCCTTTCAGGGTAGGCGTGAAACTACCCGATTCGGGTACACCGAAAAAAATCCCTTGCACCCGTCTACAAGGAATCAACTATTTTGCCCTGCTAGGACAGGTGCCAACTCTGTAATCGTAGCTAAAATAACAAGGTTCTAGTTTAGATGAAATAACAACGAAATAAAGTTGAATTAACCAAGTTTTTTGTTTGTTTTTTTACGAGGGAAAACTAGGCAAAATGACAAGGAATAATCTGTTAGTTCAACAATATATGTATAGGTATTATAAATATAGTATTATTGCTAATGCAGCAAAAGTATAATTGTTAACCTAACTAAAATGTTCTAGTGAAATGGGGCCTTCACTTGCTCGGGAATTCGATGGGAATTAATTAAAATAATTGAGAATTGTAAAATATAAATAATTCGATTTACTTTTGAATATCCTAAAAATTTTTCTTTAATTCAACTTTCTAAATATACATAAATAATATGAGATTTTTTTAGTCTTGAAATTGCAATTTTCACCTTTGTCGAGGACTCCAAGTCTATCAGTCCTTGCACATATTCTTTAAAGTGATCCTCGAATCTGATCTTTTGTCCTAACGGCTATCCATTAAAAATTAAATGCACGCGACTTTGAGTTAGTCGTTGTAGAACGTACTCGTCTATATGGATATCTGGCAAGCACAAAATTAGAACACATATATTCAATTAAGCTTCAAAATATAAATGCACTCATATTTTATAAACGGCTATTCAAGCTTTTGTGACTTGAGAATCATAACTCGAAATGAACGACTGAATATGAAAACCTAACCTAGAAAACTATTTTCTTCATGCCAAAAAATTGTGAGAATACGAACTTACCTTTAAAGAGCAGGATTAAATCATCGGGTAGCCCCCAAGACAATCGTCTGGAAAAAGTTAGTGAATTGCTATCGCAATTCACTAACTTTTTCCAGTGATGTAGCCATTCTTATAGTTAAAAACTTGAAACTTAACAACACTATTGACCACGCGGTCGAAAAATCCTGAAAAATACGCGGAGTCCCGGCCGATCGAGAATCAATAGACGCGAGGGTAATTGCCATTTTAGATAGCCGGCGATCCGACCATTTGTTTGGCTTATATGATTCTCGTATTATATTTGAAATTTGTATTAAATATTGATTATGTTTTAAACAAAGAAGCTGTTTACCAAATGAAGAAAGTAAATTTAGTTGAAGCGTGTCCCGTATATATATATATATATATATATATATATATATATATCGGATTTATATAAAGTTAAAATTTTTCTCTCAAGTACTAAACCCATGCACAGCGGGTACCTGATTTTAGAGGCAAATTAGTAAAAATAGACATAACCAAAAATTAACCATACATGCATGCCGTCATGCATGATATTCAGAGCAAAAATGTTATATTTGTACAGGTGAAGTAAGCGCAAATACCGTGTATATTCATTAATACGTTTAACATTATTTTTTTCTAGGACTGCAGTGACAAAGTAATAAACATAGAAAAAAAATTATTTTGACATTGGAACTTTGTAATCAACATCAGCATGACAATATTAAATAGATTTAATTGTTAATCGAACTAGTTTTCTTTAGTTTCAAGTGACTAGGTTTGTATTAGTATGATTAACCTTATGTTCGTGATTCTTTTAAACTGGAATCCTTGTTATTTCAACTAGGTTAGGTTCAACCACGGGTGATAGTTGTTTTTGTGAAAAAAAAATTTTTTCAGTGTAGTGTTTCTAGGTGGATAGTTTTCTTGTAGTTATAAATAACTACAAGTTTGGGCTCACTACACCCATAATATGCCAACAGCACACAGTATTCTCGAATGGTCACCCATCCAAGCACTAACTGCGCCCAACGCTGCTTAACTTCAGTGATCTGACGAGAACTGGTTTTTTCAGCGTGGCATGGCCGTTGGCCATATTTGGTTATTTGGTTGGAATAATTTCGAAATATATTGTATATCTAGTAAAAATTTGGATTGATATTTCTTTATCTATTAGAAATATTTTTTTTCTATTTTTTTTTTAATTTTCAAAATGTTGAAAAGCATATAACTTTTATAATTTTCATCGAATTTAAAGGGCATCAGGATCATTTGCAAGTCTTTTTGTAGTGTGCCAGAAATTTTGAGAAAAATGTCTAAAAATCTTTAAAAAAATTGTTTTAAATTTTGAGAATGTTCTAACTTTTTGAATTTTGGTCTGATCGAAAATTTTAATTTAGATCGTTTATATATATATATATATATATATATATATATATATATATATATGATAT
>CAKNYM010051100.1:10880-44975 GCA_932195095.1 Andricus curvator
TATATATCCCGTGTGGAAAAATTTCGTGGCGCTGTACTGTTTCTGTCCAGTCCGCCTTGAGTCGACACTGGCGCTCCACAGGCTGACTGTCTAGTGGCTAGACTGGGATGTAACGCTCGGATCGACTAGTTTCTAGACAGATCGGCTATTTTGATAAAAAATAATTAATAATTAAATAATATAATTATTTTTTATGCCATGAAAGTCCAACATATAGATTTTGCACTTAATTAAAAATATAAAAAAAGTTTTTGTACAAAAAAAAAGAAGAAATGAGTTTCCGCAAATCTCTTGTACATACGCCAAGTTTCGAACTTCTGATGTAACTTCCTATTATATTGTTGTAACTTTGTCCCGTCGCCTTAACACCTCGGCCATCTAAAAGTTAATTTTTTTTCCTTTTTTGTCGGATATGAATTTCAATTAATTACATCCTAATATTTATTTAAATAAAACATGAAAAATTTTTAAACATTAAAAGTTTAAACATTAAAAGGCCATACCACGCTGAAAACCCCAGTTCTCGTCAGATCACTGAAGTTAAGCAGCGTTGGACGCGGTTAGTACTTGGATGGGTGACCATTCAAGAATACTGACATGAGTGCTGTTGGCACATCGTGGGTGTGGTGAGCCCACACTTGTAGTTATTTATAACTACAAGAAAAACCTAGAAACACTACCCGAATCGGGTAGCGTCACGCCTACCCTGAAAGGGAAATGGTTTAATGGTATATATAAAAGTGCTTGATGTGTGAATAAATCATTGAGAAAAATAAACTGTGTATGATTTTCTTGCGGTTAGGCTACGAAATAATGATTGTTTATTATTTCAAATAATTAATTCGTTAGGCTTAATTATCATTTAAGCAATCAATAAATAATTAAAATAAATTAAATAAATCATTTATGTTCAAATTTGATTTTCTGGAATATCATCAATATTATACATAGTATTATACATATTATAATTATTATAAATTCAATATAAATTTATTATAACTTGACTATATAATTCAATTGAAAAAGATGTGTTTAAACATTCTTTAAAAAATCTTTCTTAAGAATACAGTTCTTGTATTAGGATTTCGATCACCTTCAAACATTATTGTTTACTATCTTAAATATGTAATAGTGTACAATTAATTATTGCTTAAGCATTTGTGCAGTTGTGTATTATAATTTCCTAAATCTTTGATTCAAAAATGATTATTTTCTGAATTCAGCTCTGTAATTTTTGTTTGAGTCCAAACCGTGATTCTATCTAGAAACTAGCTAAAATCTGGACAATCTTTATATATTAAAATTCGTAACGAACTCCTAGATAGCGCCAAGACTGGGACTAGACAGCAGACAGTTTTGAATAAAACACATAGCAAAACTAGACAGCGCCAGTGTAGCGCCAGGCTAGTTTTGCGTGAATAGACCGGCTTGAGAAAAACTGTACTGGCTTTAGCATGATTCAAGATTGTCACGAAATTTTTCCACACGGGATATAACTTTTTTAATTGTGGTCGAAAATGTCTGGTAAACGAACTTGACCTTCATTTTGTGACTCGATTGGAAAAAATCCTGCAAAAGTTAGCGTGGCTACAACATTCAGGTAACCACATATCCATAGAGACAGACACCGACAACATTTTATGATTTTCGGACTCTGTGAGTGGCGAAACGTAAAGATATGTCAAAAACTAGAGATCAAAAATTTGGCCGATTACTTTACACTCTCATGAATGAGAATGTAAAAAGTTTGGTTCGAAAATATCATTAAGGTATTATACGGATGAATTCATACAAAGAGCTATCCATACGAAGAGCGCACACAAGCCCATTGAAGACGTTCCAACTTCACGTCCATCAACTGGATGCGCGTGAAAGTGTCTAACCTTTCGGACCTCTCTGTTCTTTCATACTTTCAGTAATTTATAAACGAAATGGTAAAATTCTGAAATTTTTACAGAATCTCCGTATTGTGCCCTTCTATCTTGTCTCAGTTTTTGAAAAAAATTATAGGCGTAACACTAAAATATGTTACATTTGCAACACCTTGGGACAGGCCTTATACAAGATGCGATTTTTTATTTTACTTATCTCGACTTCTAAATGGTCAGCCCTTTTCTAATTACACCATTCTTTGATAACACTCTAATAAATCGACAGTCCCAATTTGAAAAAAATCCCCAGAAATTCATGAAGCGGGCGGCAGTAGGAACGGGTCCGGTTAAGATTCTTCCGTTTTTTTCTCGGAAAACTTCCAATCTCGTATGTTGGTTTTGAGTAAAATTTGTGAATAATTTTTTTAATGTTGACCCTAGGAGTTTATAAAGACATTGTTTCGCTTTTTTTCCTCGCATTAAACACGCAAAACATATCTCTATGTCGGGTAAACCTAATAGTTTTTGCGCTAGGCATGGTAACAGACCTGCCGTACAATTTAAAAAGACACTTATGTCTGTTTAGCTTTAAACAGACTTCACTACATTATGTGAACAAATCTTACATTTTTCGTTATTCGCACTAACAAAATCGACATGCGGTTGTTCATAGAGAAAAATACAGGGGAAAAAAGCCGCGACTCGACACGCGCCTTTTTATCTGTAAAATATTGTATTGAAAACGGCGCCTCGGTGCTTTTAAAAGTTAAAAATACCGCGAGTTGACATACGGTCGTTCTGAGTTGTATTATTATTATTATACCATTAAGCCATTTCCCTTTCAGGGTAGGCGTGACTTGCTCGGTTGGGGAATAGTATTGTATAGGTTGAATAGGTATATAGGTGTAAGGTTGTAAGGTATGTAGACATGTAGGTATATAGGTATAAGGTAGATAGGTATATGAATGTTAGGTATAAATATTTCAGATTGATCTGGAATTCTCGTGTTATTTATTTAAATGACACGTTTATTCCGCAACACTGCTCCGACCCAGGTTGCTGATCAATCTCTCTAGCGATCACCCCAAGTGAAGAGCCTCACAAAATTGTTATGTATGGTTCTCCACTTGGGCCCATTAGTATCCAAGGTCTTTGTTTCAGGCGCCATTCATTCTACTGTCACTCTGTTTACAAACTATTTGTCGCCACACTTTTCTGTCCTGGCATACTACTCTAGCTTCCTTCACGTCCATGCATTTTTTCATGCACGCTCTTGTGTTTCTATGGCTTCTTGTGTCTCTACGGATCAATGTCTCATTTACAGATTCTAACCATTCTTTCGGCGGTCTACCTCTGGGCATTCTACCATTTACTTTACCTTTATACACTTGTTTGGTCAGTCGTTCACCTTTCATTCTTTCAAGATGTCCGAACCATCTTAACTGATTTCTTTCACATATGTCAACTAGTGTCTCTCCTGTACCACATTCTTTGAGGATAGTCTCGTTTCGGACTTTGTCCATCAGTGTTTTCCCGCATATTATGCGCAGAGGTTTCATGCCGATCGCGTTAATTTTACTCCTGTCCTTTTCTTGACAGGTCCATGTCTCGCTACCGTATAGTACAGTCGGTACGAATATAGAATTATGTATGGCCATTTTAGCTTTTTTTGATATGTTTTTATTTGTGAGGATGGATCCTACTCTACCGATAACCTGTCTACCCTTATTTATGCGCCTATCTAACTCCCCATCTATTTTTCCATCGCTAGTGAATAGACTACCTAGATACACGTACTGGTCAACTTGTTCTAATCTCTCATCATTTATGATAATGTTGCATATTGTTTTCTCACTTTTTCCCTCAAACACCATGATTTTTGTTTTATTTACGTTAATTTTGAGTCCCATGTCCTTCATGCTTGTATTAAGTTTATTCAACATTCTTTGCAAATCCTCGACTGATTCTGCCATAACAATCTTGTCATCTGCGAAAGCTAACCCACGTACCTTGACTGTTTGGAGATCTACACCTTCTTCGTCGAAGAGTGCAGTTCTTAGACACTTATCCATGAATATGATAAATAGCCACGAGGACATAACGCATCCTTGTTTCACGCCTTGCATAATATCGAACCAGTCACTCAGTTTCCCGTTTACCCTTACGCTCGCTTTACTATCTGTATATATTGTTTTTATTGCTTGCAGGAGCCCTCCATTTACTCCGTACTCTTTAAGAACTTCCCAAAGTTTACTTCTATTTACCGTGTCAAATGCTTTTTCTAGGTCAATAAATGCACAGAAAACTTTCTTTCCTACTCTCAAGCTTTTTTCTGTGATCTGTCTTAGGCTAAATATCTGATCTGTACATGATCTTCCTGGCATAAATCCACTTTGGACTTCCCATATCTTTTCTTCTGTAATTTCCATTACCCTACGAATAAGTATTTTTGAGTATATTTTACTTACGGTACTTAGTAGGCTGATACCTCTGTAATTGCTGCAGTTGCTTTTGTCTCCCTTTCTTTTGTATATTGGTACGATAATCGCTTTTCTCCAATCGTCCGGGACTTCTCCCGTCTCGATACATAGATTTATCAATTCGCACAACCTGTGAGGTATGTACTCGCCACCGTATTTAAGCATTTCAGCGCTGATACTATCTACACCAGCAGCCTTACCGTTTTTCAAGTTCTTTATTATGTTTTTGACCTCAGTGACACATACTTTTTCAATTGGGTTTTCTAATGCATTATGTTCTATGTCGCAGTTTTGTTGTCCTATATCTTTACCTCCTAATAGTTCTTTAAAAGAGTCTTTTAAAGCGTCTACTATCCCGTCTATATCATATAGCATTTCACCTTTGCTGTTTCTCATGCTCGCAAACTCTGTATTTTTACTTTCCTTCAACTGTTTATATAATAGTTTCATCATTCCTTCAAAGCTGTTTTGTATTTTCCTCTCTTCTTCTGTTCTCATTTTCTCTTTACTCTCTTTGACTAGTCGTTTAACTTTTCTCTTTTTTGTGTCTGTAATCATTTTTAAGTCTATTTCTCTCCTCATCGCTAAGACCTGTAATTTGCAACGTTCTTTCGTGCGCTTCTCTCTTTTCTTTTTGGGCTGACTCAATTTCATCATTCCACCATGCATCACCAGATTTCCTTCCAACAACTGCCGTACCACATACTTCGGTCGCAGTTTCAACGATGACATCCCGTAGCAAAGTCCACATGCCCTCTAAATCTTTACTGTTTATTAATCCCTTCCAAATTGTCTCATCTATACGTTCGTTTAACCTATTTTGAAAGTCTATTCGCACTTCCGGTTTTTGTAAATTTTCAATCTTTATTCGCGTTTGTTTTGTTTTTGTTGTTTTCTTTCTTCTCCATCCCCGCCCTAAATTTATTTTGGAGACTAAGAGGTAATGATCAGTATTGCATTCGGAACCCCTCATGACTCTTGTATCTTTCACTAGTTTGTGGGTGATAAACGCCAAATACAAGTTTTTAGTGACTTACGGCTTTATCCTGCAGAGAATTAACAAGTTTCAGTCGCAAAAAACTTGTTATTAATTAAAATCTATTTGTTTTTCAGAATTCTCGTTCGCGCAGATAGATGCAGTTTTCTTATGCCCCGTGTGGAAAAATTTCTTGGCGCTGTACTGTTTCTGCCTAGTCCGCCTTGAGTCGACACTGGCGCGCCACAGGCTGACTGTCCACTCTCTAAATCTGAATCAGAGGTTATGTCTCCCATGATTTACTCTGGTGTTACTGAATTGATTAGTGAAAAGTCCGGAATCACTTATTAATCAGTGAAATGTCCAACTACTATTTCAATCAGTAAATTTTCACTGATTCATATTTAGAGAGCAGTGGCTAGACTGGGATGTAACGCTCGGATCGACTAGTTTCTAGATAGATCGGCTATTTTGATAAAAATAATTATTAATTAAATAATAGAATTATTTTGTATGCCATAAAAGTCCAATATATAGATTTTGCACTTAACACCTAATATTCATTTCAATAAAACATGAACAATTTTTAAACATTAAAAGTGCTTGATGTGTGAAGAAATCATTGAAAATAATAAAGTTTGTATGATTTTTCTTGCGATTAGGCTACAAAATATTGATTGTTTATTATTTCAAATAATTAATACGTTAGGCTTAATTATCATTTACGAAATCAATAAATAATTAAAGTAAATTAAATAAATCATTTATAATGATATTTGATTTTCTGGAATATTATCAATATTATACATAGCATTATACATATTATAATTATTATAGATTCAATATAAATTCATTATAACTTTACTATATAATTCAATTGAAAGTAACTGTTTTTAAACATTTAAAAAAAAATCGTTCTTAAGAATACAATTCTTGTATAAAGATTTCGCTCACCTTCAAAAATTATTGTTTACTAACTTAAATATGTAATAGTGCACAATTAATTATTACTTGAGTATTTGTGCAATATTGTGTATTGTAATTTTCTAAATCTTTCATTCAAAAATGATTATTTTCTGAATTCACCTCTCTAATTTTTATTTAAGTCCAAACCGTGATTCTATCTAGAAACTAGATCAAATCTGGACAATTTTTATATATTCAAATTCGTAACGAACTCCTAGATAGCGCCAAGACTGAGACGAGACAACAGAAAGGTTTGAATCAAACACGTAGAAAAACTAGACAGCGCCAGTGTAGCGCCAGGCTAGTATTGCGTGAATAGACAGGCTTGAGAAAAACTGTACTGGCTTTAGCATAATTCAAGACTGCCACCAAATTTTTCCACACGGGGCGAATCGATTGATGTGAAAATCTCATTCTCGTCAAAAATGCCACATAATTGTCTTTTCAACTTGTACGGTAAAGACGGACAGCCATTTCACCGACTGCGTAGGGTTTCCTGCGAAACCCAAAAAAAACGAGCTCCTAAAGTACTCCTAGAGTACTAAAGTACTAACGAGCTCCTAAAGTAAAGTACCCTGTAGTCACAATGTGTATTAAAATTTCTCTTTTTTTTCAAATTGTAACGTATCGTGATTCGTGCGATTTAAGATGCAGTGGCTTTTTGCGACCCTCAATAATAATACTACACCAGAGACTCGCTATTTGAACGCGCGATCGGACGCGTTATATGAATTCCTAGAATTGCTGGTCCCCACAGTTCCTCAGGGGGCAGGGCGAGAGACGGTTGCGACTCCGCCTCTGAAGGGACGCATGCACTATACTACTCAGTCAAGTAGATTGCGCAATATTATGGAAACGGTTCAGGCGGCCCTGACTGTTTACGTTTCGCTGTACGCGTTATATGAACAAGGCCATTTTCAGGCAACCCCCGAGATTGTTCCTCTATCGAGTCTCTGGTGTAGTTTCTGGTTCTATGGATTTGGGGTCAGTAAATGACGAAGAAGATTTAAGTTGAAATTTAAATCTTCATAATTTACAGACCTCAAAGCAACAAAACCAAAAACTAGTAAGCATTTATGTTCCGTGCTTAGATTTTAAAATATTAAAAAACATTACTTTTCACGCAAATTCACTTTATTCAAATATATTCCGTGCGACTTGAGTGACATTTTCGTACAGTTATTCAAATACGTTACCTGACCGATCGTAGAGGATCGAAGGAGGTCAACAAAAAAGGGCCTTCAAAAAGGTCACACGACCGTTCCCAAATAAAAATACAATAAATAAAATGGTATTTATAATGAAGAATTCGCAGAATATTAAAAGTTGGATCAAACGATGATCCAATTCCAATATATTATTATACCATACAATTTTATATATTAGGGTTGGCTTAAAAAAACAAAATTATGGAAATCGAAATTGGAACTATGCGAAAAAATAGTTAATTAGGATCCTAGAAAAATATAATTAACTTTCTTTTGATTGATGAATGCCTTCAATTTGCGGGTTAGCAAAATGTGCTCTGTCCGCTTGGACATGTGTAATTGTTTAAGGCTTCTCATTCGATCAACGAAGTTAAGCATCCCTTGACTCGCTTATTTTCGGATGGGTGTCACTGTACTAGATAGAGTGTATTTACTTATCGGCTTTTAAGTTTCAAGCTGCCTTCACTCTCGATATAAAAATACTACTAGTTTTCATAAATTATTCCTTGTGAAAATCGTTTTGTATAATGTATGAATAGAATATGTATAGTAATTATGCATTTTTAAAATTGGATATAGCGGATCGCAAAATCTATTTTTGCCATAAATATTTTGCAAACGACTACTATATATAATTTTCACCATACATCTTAGCTATACGTGAACTATCTTGGAAAATTTTACCATCTGAGAATACAGTTTTTGGATCGTAAATTCGTAATCATATCATGTACATATAATCATACACAATGAGCATTAGGCATTACTTTTTTTAGTGTAATGAATCAGTTATGTGTTTTTGAAAATGACAATAGGAATTTCCAATGCTTATAAAATAACTCACAATTTCTCTATTTAAGCATACGGAAAATTATAGAATGGCTTAAAAATATATATTGGATATATAGATTAATATTTTTGTATTCTTTATTAATTTTAGGTAAGTTCTGCACTACTTCAAATTTGACTTGAGTAAACACGATTTTATAAAAAAATAAACTTTCATATAAATTATTTTTATAATCTGTAATTAATTTTGATATATTTACATAATTTAGACTATAAACTACGGGGTGGCCGCTTTAATCGAGAAAAAAAGATCACGGTCATCAAGCATTTTTCCTGGTCGGTAAAGAAATAGTTTATAACTTTATAGTGAACAGCAGCTAATACAACGGCCTTTCTTATTCCCTTTATTGTTTAATCAACATATTTTTGAACTAAAATCGGTGTTATCACATTTTTCTGCTGTAATTAAGAAGGGAGAACAATAGTTTGAAGATTTTTTCATATTTGACAGAATCTTCTCTAAATCAGGCAGCCTCTACGCTTCAAGTTGCAGAATTTCTCTGCGAACAAATATATTGTTTTTTGAGTTCTGAGTATTTTCAACATTTAAATACTCATAACTTTGTAGAAATTTTGTTTCCAAAAAAATATAAATGTTTTCTTTAAATATTGATAGTTTTTGACATAGTTCAGTTATTCCGAGTTTTCTTTCCAGAATCTGGTAAGGTTTACTGTCTTTTTCCCAGGGTGGTTGCAAAACTTTATTTTCAGAAATCCCTGACTTTTCCCTTCCAATTTCTTTTCAATTTCTTATTTTCCCCGACCATTCGAATTTAAGACCAGAATTCTAATTTTTTAACATTTATAATATACATAGATTCATTATAAATGAAATAAAACAATTTGAATTAAAATTTTCGAATTCATTATTCTTGACAATTACTTAAAGTTCCTCTTATAGAAATTCCACCACTTTTGCATGTTTTTTTAATCCCTGATGTCTCCCTGAGTTTACATGATCAACAAAATCCCCTGACTTTCTCCACATTTCCCATTACCGACGCGCCACACCCCTGTTTTTTTAAATCTGCCGGAAAATTTGCAAACAGTTCAAAATTAACAAAATCGTGGTGTCAAAATTGGTGTAAAAACAAAAAGTCTACTTTAACAAGCAAGCCAACACAAACAAAAAAGATGAATTTTTCACCATGTAGTTAATAGTTGAATTTCCATAAAAATGTTTAATTTTTAACCAAATAGTTGAATTTTTAACAAAAAAGTTCATTTTCAACCAAATAGTATAATTTCCTACCAAATTGTGGAATTTTGAAGCCAATAAGACAAATTTGGTAAAAAACAGTTTAATTTTCAACCCGAACATATGAATTTATACTAAAATTATAAATCTTCAACCAAAAAAAAAAAAAAAAAAATGAATTTTTCAAAAAGTAGTTCAACCTTAAAGCACGTAGTTTATTTTTCAACCAAAAAATACGCATTCTTAACAAAATAGTTGAATCCTCAAACAAAACAGACTAATTTCCTACTGAAAAGACGAATTTTTAACAAAATACATGAATTTTCAGTCAAATAGTTGAATTTTGAACTAGAAAAGATCAATGTTCAATTACAAAAAAAAAAGAATTTTCAACAATATAGTTAAATTTTCTACCAAAGAGATGAATTTTCAACTAAAATGATGATTTAAAAAAAAATTAATTCTTCACAAAAGAGTTTAACAGTCAATCCAAAAAATGATTTTTAAACTAAGAAGATTAATTTTCTAAAAATAAAAGAGTTAAATGTTCAACCAAAGAGATGAATCTTTAACAACAAGCAAATGGATTTTTAACAAAGTAGTTCCATTTTCAACCAACAAGTTAAATTTTTGACCAAAAAAGATGACTTTTTAACAAAATAGTTCCATTTGAAACAAAATAATTCAATTTTCAACCAAATAGTAGAATTTTTAATCAAACGAGATGAATTCTGAAACAAAAATTTAATAGTATACTTTTCAACCAAAAATAGTTGGATTTACTTATTAGGTTATATTATTTCAGTTCGTATTTAAGCGAAAAAACGAAAAAAGGAGAAGATTCTTAAAACAGGGGAAAAAAAAGAATTCTTGAAAAAAGGGGTAGAAGATGGGAATATGGAAAAGTGTGTGAAGTCTGAAATATGAAAGAGATTTTCAAACTTATGAAGTTCACAGAAAAACGGGGGTTTCTTTAGGACATTTCAACGACTTCAGAAGATTTCACTGACTTCAGGAGATTTCAAGTGACTTCAGGAGGATTCAAGTGACTTCAAATGAATGCAGGTGATTTCAAATGACTTCACGTAACTTCAGGTAAATTCACGTGACTTCATATGAATTCAAATGACTTCAGATATTTCATAACATTTCCAGTGACTTCAGGAGATTTCAAGTGACTTCAGGAGAATTCATGTGACTTTAAATGAATTCAGGTGATCTCAAGTGACTTCATGTGAATTCATGTAACTTCATGTGAGATCAAATGAGTTCAGATATTTCAGGAAATTTCAAGAGAATTCAATTGACTTTAGATATTTCAGTAGATTTAAGATATTTCAGGAGACTGCATGAGATTTCATTACAAGTGTACACCTGACTTCACGAGTTGTCAACCCCTCGATTCTAAAGGAACCCAAAGTATGAGTTCTAATTGAGTATTTTAGTTTGACGTCACGATCACAGTAGGTTTAGGTGGGATTGTCAGAAAGTTTAGCATATTTGGAACATGAATACACGTGGATGCATGCGACTTTTTGGAAAGAAGATTCTAGACGTAAAAGTAATTTATAAATTCAGGAATAATAATATTTTTCAAGTATAGAATACATTTGCGCAATTATTTTATAATTCTTTGTCGGTTGAAAACTTTTCAGTTTCCCCAAATAAAATAAAATGTCCAACATTTAAGGTTAGAGTGCATATATCGATTCAATTGCTTCCTCATAGAGGGAGATTTGCAATGACCTAAATTTTCAAATCTACTTTTTTGACACATTTCGATATTATTCGACCTCAGGAGCTCGAAAATACAATTTTCAAAAAATTTCCGTATGTTTGTGTGTAACTTCTTTCTGTTCACCATATCTCGAAAACTAAAAAAACTATGATCATGAAATTTGGACGAATTTAAAGATTTCAAAAAAAAAATCACCTTGTTTATATGAGAAAAACTTTTTTTGATATTCAAAATACAGCAAAACGATATCAAGTGAATTTGTTCGTGTCTTCGAAACCCATCGATCGAGTTATTGTTGAACTTTTTATGACTCACCAGCATCGATTTATGAAGTTTCAAAAAATGGTTGATTCTGTTCATATGAGATTCAAAATTCAAAAATACTTTGTATATTAGTTTAAGAAGTTACGTATTTCTATAATTCAATTCAATTTAATTTTTTTTTTAATCAAAAACTTTTGTTAATATTCACCTGTTTGATTATTTATAGTATTTAGGGTACCTTTTCGCGGACCTCTATTTTGAATTATTTATTGAATTAATATTTCACACAGAGTTCCACGTTTAATTCAACATCCATGGTCCATGAAAAGGCACCCTTACACGGAAAAAATTTATCCGTGAAGAAGTCACGAACTTGTAGCTAGGTCTCGGATACGAGATAAAAAATGAAACATTAAATCCTTATTTCTATGAGAAATATATGGATAAATTTCGAAGTTTCTTACGAACAGTTCGAATTTCCTACGAACAGTTCCTGAAAATTTCAGACTGAAATATAAAGAGGAAAAATTGTATTTGTGCGATATAATTTTATATTAATTTATTAAATTCGCAACTCAGAAGATTCGAACCCTCAAAAAGACTGCTGACTCACCGGCTTCTAAACATAAATCAGGAGTGCGTAAACACGCGCAGCCATCGAGGCCAAACAAAATAGGTATTATAAAACTTCTAGCCACTCATCCGACGAGCTCGAGGCACACATACGAGCGCACACACGCACCGCACGTTTGGGAGAGTGTGTGTGTGGGCCACGTACAGGCGAACGTACTTTCGAGTTCCCAGATTTGTCGGGCAAGCTCGTGAGTGCTCTGAGAATCTTTTCCCAATCACTCGTAATATTTTTGTAATTATTCACGTAAAAAAAAAGTGATGAACCGTTTTAGAATTTTCACATCGAGTTCGTCAATCTTTCTCAAAGTTAACAGGTTATTTACGAAAATACATAAATATCCGATGAATTTTTCTCATATCCGAGACCTAGCTACTAGTTCGTGACTTTTTTACGGATAAATTTTGTCCGTGTATTGATTTCAAACAGGACCGCGCTTTTCGGTACATGCGCAGTTAAAAACGTCGGCCCCCGTCACTGGCCATCTATTGGATATCAACTAGCTAAAAGGGAAACCTTAAGAAGGAGTTCCAGTGGAGTCTCAGTTCTAAACTTTAAAAGGATGCCTACTTTCACTTGAGCCGCAACATTATCGAACTCCCAAGTTTTTTCTGTGTTATTATTGAATTTTACTGCTGCAAGGCCATCTTTCGCGAAATTCGCAAACATTATTCAAATTTATCATCAGGAGACGTACTAAATGTAATCTAAGTTCGTAACGTTACTTCCACTCCCTCCCCCTATTACCAACCGTAGTTTTTGGCGTGCCCCCCCCCCCCTCCCTTCAAATTCTTAACGTAGTTTATGGGCAGCCTCTAATTGAAGAGCTAACTTCATTTATGTATGACAAAACGAGCATTCCATTACATTACCATTTAACGATTAATTTTTCAATCTATAGATCTGTCTCTAGTATAAATAAATTCAATATCGCAGGGACTCCCTATTTGCGAAAACAGCGATTGACATTTGAAATGTAACATGATTCCGTTTCTCAGAAAACATGAGTAGAGACTAAATCTCCCCTTTTCAAATATACATTTGCTTGAGAAAAGCAGAATGCTAGTTTGATATGAAAACCCCGAGACTGCTCGTTCCGTAATATTTCCATTTTGCAACTTGGAAAAGGCAGACGAGAAGAAGCGATCCCTTGATAATTGACGTGGCATCGGGCGTACACGAGAGAGAGAGGCGCTCTTATAGTTATATACATACGATTCAAATATAAGCGAGAGATGTTCGACTCTGGGCCGAAAAGACATTCGTATCAATTATGGGAGGTAAGTTTCAATGCCCTGCTAAGGAGTCCACTGTGGAGACAGAACCGCGCCTTTCAAAGGAGCTCGTTCTCTATATATTACGCAGCGGGGGTCTTCGGGGGATCCTAACCTGCGCCCTTCGCCAGCGTCTCCTTCTTTTCCCCTCTTTTCCTCTCTCTCGCTTTGTCACTCGCTCTCAGTCTCTTCCGTACAAATTAAATTAATTTTCGAGCGGCTGACATTACTCTTTATGAATTCCTTGTGGCTATTCGGGTCCCAGAATGGAGATGTTTCGCCGTCCCACTCGAAGATCCGAATCGTCACGAACTCAAAACCATTAGTAATGGAACTTTAGAACCGATAGTTTTCGTCTTTGGCCTTTGCCTTTTCGAGTCGTTTTATTTTTCTTATCTCCCCATACTCCTCATCCAGCCTCTCGCTTCTCCTTCGTCAGTCTGACAGTCAGTTTTTGCAGGAATCCAACCCCAGATGACACCCCAGAGTCCCAGACTAGACCTTCTCAGCTAAGTTGGTACAAATTATCATTATCACAGCTTTGAATTATGACTCTTTTTGTTACAAATGAGGCATCTTCCTTAGACAATGAAAGAGATCTATTAAATAAGTTTCTTCTTCACCTGGACCCATATAACAAAATGTTCAAAGTCAAGCAGCTTTTCTAGAAAAATCGCAATCAGCAGAGGCTGGGAACTTGCAATTTGTGAATTCGATCTCAGGTGTTTCCACTTTGTTTGTATTTACAATTTTATAGTGCTCATTTGCTGAGCACTTCGCTTCCTCATTGTCATCAATTAGCAAATATATTTGCTTTCTCATAGAGGAAGTCAAAATAAAAATTACAAATAGGTCAATTAAAACGTCTTGACTCAAGAAGACTTTTCTGTTCTTGTATAAACTTTCAACTATGTTACTGAAAACAGTCGTACGTTTATAACACGGTCGAGTCTAAACGTACGGACCTCGCAAGGTAAAGAGGTGCTAAAAAAGGAAAGGGGTGTCCGCATTTATAGGCATATATAATAAATGAATAAGTAATAAATATTTTCGAAAAATCTTCAGTCAGTTTTGAGATATTATGGTGAAAATAAGTCATCCAAATTTCATCAATTTATTTGCAACCCTCTTCAAGTTATCTTGATAATGTTGTGGCTGAAGTAAAAGTTTGCATCCTTTAGAATGATTGTAACCTCTATAATTTTAGTTTCTTCATTGCATTTTTTCCAGTGCAATATTATTTAATATGTATTATAAAGTAAAAGGTGCATTTTATATCATCAAGCAAATGTATTATACTTTTTCTTTGAAAATCGAATAGTTTCACTTCCGATCACAATAGAAGTAAGTGTGACAAAGATTCGTAGTTGTAGGGGTTATCACAGAAATGCTTTCCTCCTGTGAGTGTGGTTATTTTGATAATCGGAAAGCCCTTTGTATTTTTCGAAGAAGAAAATAATTTTTCAAAAATTTAAGAGCGACTTTTTGCTGATTGATATTACATACAACATTTCCACAAGCCAAAAATGTGTAATTTCCGGAGATGACACTTCACTACTCTTTTGTTAATAACTTATTAACAAATAATTATTTCAGACTCTAAAATTTACCAATGTGCACCAAAAGGATCAAACAAAATCATATATTTTTTTGCAAAGTTTCTGTAATTTATTTTCAAAGATTAACAGCCATTCAAAGTTGTACATTCTTGAATGATCGTAAGATAGTTGTACTTTTTAACATTTCACTCGTCAGAAAATAACAATTGCTTATTGACTGAGAATTTAAAAACTCTGTATCAGTATAGGCAAAACCTTCATCTGCATAGCATGTACTTTGTCCCATATTTATACATTTTTTTCTGCTGAGAGTTTCACTATAATCTGTACAAAAATTGAGATATCTATATTTTTTGGATGGTATCATCATCTACTCAAACTCAAAAATAATAATTATGACGCGGATTGAGTAAAACGCAAATTTCTTCTAAACTAGAGCCGGTCATACACTCAGAAAAAAATCTTCATGAAAAATTTTTTTTTTTGAATAAACCATCTATCAGAATATTTGTTTAAAACAACCAAAGAATTTAGTTTTGTCAACCGAATAATTTGTTTTCCGCATGTAGTAACCATATTCTATGGTTAAACCAACAAAATTTAATTGATTCAATCAAATCGTTTTCTTAGTCTATAAGGGTCTTTTTTATGCGGACGCCCACATATGTAAATAAAGATATTTTAGTCTATTATTCTAAATTTTGAAGTACAGCTTTTGTATAAATTCAAAATTTCAAAGATAGTGACATGCCACTGGATCGGGAAAAATGAAGCTGGGATTCAATAATCGATTATTTATTTAATTGGTCATTCCACATTTCTTTTCATTTTTCACATGCGATTGTTTTTATTGTCAAATGCGCGTTGTATGTCGAAACGAACTGTTAGTGAATACTGCAATAAGACGTGAATTCGATAACAAAAACAATGACATGTAACAACTACACTGTTAAAAATGTTTGCAATTTTAATATAGATTTACTATACATTTGTATAGTAAATCTAAAAACTCGGTCTATGAAATAGTAATTAAGAGGCTGCACAGTAAATTTCATATACATGTATATTGGTCAACTCTTAGAAAAGTCAGGTAAATTCACTTTACACAAATTAAAATTAATTTTGGCAGTAATCGTCAATTCCAAATAATAAAGCATGATATTTTTGTCTAGTTAAACATAAATTATACTGGGTTTTAAGTGGAAAAGTTCAATTAAGCGAATAATTAAGACACCTAACCTAAAAGCAGCGGTTTTTTTTTGTTAAAATTCGGACATTTACAATGAATTTTGAAGAAAATCCCACCTGTACGTTGCACTTTGATTATAAATATGAATTTAGTCGATGAATTGTAGGTTATTACTTTAGTTTTAAATATTTGACAAGATTTGTGGGCATCAAAGAACGTTCAAATTTCACGCGCTCTGTTTTACTATACATGTATATTAATTTTACAAGATGATAGTATATTAAATTTACTACACGTATATGCATATTGCTTCCATTACATTTATAGTAAAATCGTTATAGAAATTTCTAACAGTGTATGAAGTGAAATGTTAAATCTGAAATTATACATAACCCGAGTCGAAATATAGGTCCTCCTTTTATCCTCCAAATTCTCTATTTTCGAGAACCTAGGAGGATCAAAAGAGGATTTATTTCAATATATTCCAAGTCCTATTTAAGTCCTCAAAATGTGCGCAAATTTCCACTTTTGCATGTTTTGAGGACTAAAAGAGGACGTGGTGAAATCCTCGTTACATCCTCGTAGGTCCTCCATTAAATTCTCCATATACATTAATGCGCATGCGTCGTAGAGCGCGCGCTTTTCTACGCACTTTTCTCTACGTACAGAAATGTCACACCAATTAAACTTCGTACTTAACAAATGAAGCATAAGATTATGATGTGATTTTATGAAAATAAGAAATTTCTTATAATCCATAAAATCACAAATCACATTTGTTGCGTAAGAAGTTTAATTGGTGTGACATTTCTGTATGTAGATAAGTGACTATTTACTAAGAACATTTCAATTGAAAATATGTCTATCTTGAAAAATATACTAAACATTTGTTTTAAATTAAAAATATTAATGTTGTAATATTTTAATGAAAATAATACAATTATTCTCTAAACTGTTTTTATTGTTGAAATATTCAGAAACATTCAGCAATCTGTACTGTTGAAACACGAAGTAATACAATTACATTATTGTGAACATTATACTTTTGAAATATAGTATATAAACATAGTACATTTGTTAGTGAAACAAAAAAATAAACTCAAATTGGCTGCAAGGATTTGGTCCAATCAATTAATCATTTAAATCATGTGTAGCTTGAAGATTTGATATAATAGCTCGGCTCGAGTCGAAAGAGCTTTGTTGATTATATGTCTCATTTCTGAAATTACAAATTTTAGCTTCATTAGCTGATTTTCAATACCCTACACTAAAAGAACGGATTATTGGGTAAACTATTTAGTTAGTAACCAACTGCACTGCTAGTTTCATTATTCATGACAGCCATTCAATTATTTCATGTCATAAATCAGTTTATAATTGAAGTAATAACATTAACTAATTAAATGGCTGGCACGACAAAAAAGCTAGCAGTACAAGTGTTTGTGAACTAAAGACTTGGCCCAAATATCTGCGTTTTCAGTTTAGAAGCAACATTGTAATAAATTTAATTACCTATTTGTGATCAGTTCATTGATGACAAATGAATCCCATCACCCATTCTTCCTGTAGTTTCGAGATTTATTGAAATAGACGATCTGCTCAAGTCGGAAGCGTTTCGTTGGTCATTTTTGCGTCGGTATTTTCAAGTAGCAATTTCTTTTTAAAAAGAAAAGATTAACATTTTATACCTCAGGAGGATTCCTGGTTTCGATATAAAAATTTTTAGGTTATGTTATACACTCTTCTTAAAATAATGAAAGATTACTTTTTTATTATTCCATATGAAATGTATACGTACCAGAAATCGCGAGAATTTTTGCTTGAGCCTTTGTTTTGAGGGCTGTTTCATGGTTCATCCACGTTAAATCAGAAACGGCGTTTACTTGCCTATATTTCACTGGAAAAGTAGACAGTTCAACCACATCTTTATAGAAACTGTTAAGCGACCAAATAAGTGCGAACTTTTTGCGCGTCATTTCGTCTAATTTTATTAGAAGATTTTCTTAAACGATACGTCACTTTTTTGCACAAATTCAACAATAATTCACGTAACAAAAAGGAAAGACACCGCAACTTCGCAATATGTACTGCTGATGAGGGAAAATGGTGGCAGTGATGCTAACCCACCGCGTCCTTTTCAACTGCGCATGTACATTCTGAGACTAATACAGAGAGAAAATAGAGGTTTAAATGAGGACTTGGAAAATTTCACAAAAATTCAATGAGACTAAAAGAGAATAAAAAGAAGACTCAGTACGACCAAAGAGGATCAAAACAGTACTAAATAGCACCTAAGAGAACTAAACGAGGATGCCGAGGACTAAAGAGTACCAAACTAGGATTTATTAAGCACTATGGAGCATCAACAGAGAACCTATATTTCGACTCGGGAATCGACCCCCTGACCGGGAAATGTCAGTAAATTTATATTATTAATCTATTCAATGATTCATTGATTCAAATTATGCAATTTGGAATGTAATGAGTTTGATTTGAAATTCTTAGGAATTTCTAATATTCTAATTTAGAATTATATATACAGTTTCAAGTACTTTATTTGTAGCTTTAGAGACTTTAAGTTTTGAAATGTTAAATTGTCCACATTGTAAAATTTTAAATTGAAGCGGGGAAAGCTGAAGCTGTAAGTCCAATCAACCTAATTTTACATAACAACCAAAAAATATTTGTAGAGGTATAATTTACAACTGATTGTGTAAATTATTTTTTTTTGTGTTGGATGATGGATCAGTTTAATAAACATTTTATGAAAAAATAAATGGCGCTACACGTGCATGTATTATATTATTGACTTATATAGAACAACACTTCTAGTATTAGTACAACATTTTTTAATTTTGATAATAATATCTCCAATTATTAAACACTTGTCAACATCCTATAATGACTGTCGATGTGTAAACAATGTTTGAATATTGTAGTATAATTCGTTCAGTAATTCAGTTAGTTTGAATTCTTTGAAAGTTAAAAATATTTGAATACATTTGAATAATGAAAATATGAAAGAAAATTCAATTTCATCAAAAAGTGGACTTATAGCACAGTTTCAGCTTTCCTTGCTTCAATTATGAAATGTGCAATTTAAATGAAGTATGAGTGAGACTCTTAATATCTATCGTTTATTTTCAGAATTAAACAATATTTTTTAATACTTGGACAATTTAAATGTGTTAGAGCATTTGAAATTTAACAATTTGAAATAAAGAACCGAATAATTTAAGATTAAAGCCTTCATAATTAGACATCGTTAACATTATTTATGCATTATATTTTTGAAGTTTATGGATTCTCGAAACAAGTGATTAATTACCATATATTCTTGAAAATGTAAGAATTAGTTTGGAAAGACATATAAATCGGAATTTGGCAATTATTAATTTTAACCGATTCACATTTTAAATTGTTCAATTTTCATGGTTTCCATTGTGAAATTATTGTATTTTCGACGTTTTAAAATAATTCAACTTTCTAGGCTTACAGTTTAAAATTCTTCAATTTCGAACTTTCAAAATAACATAGGTACTATACAGGTACTTGAAATGTTCAATTTGAGAATGCGTTTGTTTTTGTTTGAAAAATAATTTTTAAGAATAAAATTTAATTATTACACTTTTTCGAAACCACTATATTATAAGCCTATAACGACCCCAGAAATGTGAGCGTTAGATAGCCTTTTACCGATCGGTGTCAACCACTGACAGATTATTAGATCCGAACGCCGCCACACTGATAAATTAGTAGTTCCACAAATGGCCACTGAATGATGCACAATGTATTCTCTAACCGTACTGTAGACTCTATTGGAAGGCATCCAATAGAGGAAGAGCGATGCTTCAGGACACAGAGAAACATCAACATCCAGGTTTCTCTAGAGCCCAAACATCTGGCTGAACTGGATGACGAGCTTCGTGGGGATTTTTCCGAAGAATCCGACCTCTGGACTATCAATTATGGTGTGTATAATGCAGCGAGAGCTTTGGCGGATGCAAACTGTAAAACAAAACCAGCGGCTGATCGTAAGACCAAAAGACGAATGCATCAACTCACTACAAAGATAGGCTGGGCAAGACATTACGCATCCCGAATTCAGTGCATGATTGACTACAAAACATCTGGCAGAAATTTCACCGCCAAGGTTCGACAGTTCGCGCGCGAACTGCGAACCCGTTATCACATACTTAATAAGTCAAAGCTGTTGACCATCAGGCAGAATATTGTTGACAGAATACGGGTGTTATCGGACGCTAGGAGAAGTTTAGAGCTGAGGGAGAGGTGTGTCAGAGAGGGCGATTGACTTTTCGCTCCCGACCCTAACAGGTAGACACTAATACATGACCTGCTGAGGGGAGCGAACGCCCCTTCCACTGCGTCTTCTACTGCTCGCTCTCAAGCAATGTCCAGCCCTACTCTCCCCCGCCCTTTTAATTTTTCACATAATTCTGGAGGTAGACTGTAGAGCATGAACCTATTAACAATTAGTTTCATTTGTAACCCTGAGAGAAGATGTCATCTGTCAACTCAACTTCGTCGGTCGCAATGTATGCAACTTTGAGTAAGCGAGGTAAGGAGGAATTAGTTGTTCAAAATTATAAGTTTAGTTTTCATAAAAAACTTGCAAGTGGGAAATCTCGGTGGAAATGTGTAAACCGACAGTGTCGTGCATATTTAATTACTGTAGGCGAATCTTCGCGAAAAATTGAAAAGTGTGTTTTAGAGCATAATCATCAAGAAATTGAGATGCACATTTTGCAGAGACAAGACGTTTCAGCAACTGCGAAACGAAAAGCCGTTGAAAATCTTTCAGAAAGGCCTTCAAAAATTGTGTGTGCCAGTGTCTGCTTATAGAGCTAGACGTCGATTAATTCCAAGCCTCCCTACAGATTTGAAGGAAACACAACGCATAATTAGCGATTTGGATTTGAAAACTAAATTTGGTGAGGGTTTTGTAACTTTAAATAATGAGACTGATAATTTTGTAATTTTTACAACTGAGCAAAATTTAGAATTATTGACTCTTTCGAAGTATTTGTACATTGATGGTACATTTGATTATTGTGTTAAATTCTTCACTCAACTTTTCACACTGCACGGCTATTTTAATGGGCATTATGTTCCCCTCGTTTACTGCTAGTTAACAAATAAAAAAACTTCCGCGTATCAACAATGTTTTGCTGCTCTCTGCAGAATGTGCACTGAAAGGGGTTTAGTTTTGAAACCAACAAATTTTGTTGTAGATTTTGAAGTAGCTATACATAACGCGATACGATATGCTTTACGTTTTAAACTTTCATGTGGACAAAATTCAGATTTAAATTATTTTTACATTGTATAGCATTGTATAGTATTGTATGGTATAGTATTGTATAGTATTGACACGTGGATTAGGCCTACTGGGGATACCACTGAAAAAACGCACCTTATGATGCTTTACCTCCAGGGTGGTGTGGAAAAGAGCATACAAATCTATTTCAAATACAATTTCAGATATCACTGAAATAGAAAGGGTGGGGGAGAGTAGGGCTGGACATTGCTTGAGAGGGAGCAGTAGAAGAGGAGATAGATCCGTAGTCCGTGCAGTGGAAGGGGCGTTCGCTCCCCTCGGCAGGTCATGTATTAGTGTCTACCTGTTAGGGTCGGGAGCGAAAAGTATACTGCCCGTCAGAGAAAACCAACCGTTTTTCTTTGACCCATCTCGACTCTTCCAAGATCCTCCAGTTTCTGTCGACCATCCGCGCGAACCAGCATCTGGCCCGCTTTTTCACCTCATATCTAAGGTCGGAAGAGCCTATTCCTGAATGGTTGGTGGAAGGGAGCACAGTACTCCTTCCAAAGATGGACATCTTAGCTGACCCGAAGAATTAGAGGCCAATCACTTGTCTGAACACACTGTATTAGAGCTTCGCAGCTATCCTAAATAATAGGATTGTTCGGACATTCGGACCTGTGTGGCGAGAAATGTACGAACAACGAGAATCAAAGAAAGGCGTAGCAGGATGTCGGGAGAACCTGCTCATCGATAGATGTGTCTGCAAAGACGTAGCATCCTCCCTGCGCTTCCTATCGATGGCCAGGATTGATCACTGGCAATCTTTCGATTCAACCTCCCATAGACTTATCATCTGTCTGTTGGAAAGCTTAAGGGTTCATCCGCACATCGTGAGGTGCATAGATCGATTGATTCCGCTTTGGAAAACCAGATTCACTATCTCATCTGGAAAACATCTTGTGACAACTAACACCGTCATTTTTCAGAGAGGTGCCTTTCAGGGCGATACTATGAGCCCACTCCTCTTTTGCCTCACATCATTCTCACTACCTCTCGCACTTCGCGATTCCGAAGGGTACTTCTGCGGCAAACCTGGAAATCGAAAGCATAAGGTCACTCATGTTTTTTACATGGATGATCTCAATATCTGTGCTAAAAATAAAGAGCAACTACACCTAGCTCTAGGGATTTTCGAAGAATACACTCAGGAGATTGGAATGAATTTGGGTTAGAAAAATGCGGCAAGGTTTATTTGAAGCGAGGAAAACTTAACGGCATCCCTGAAGACCCTGAGCTCGTCGACAGAAGCGCTATACGACACCTTAGCACTGGAGAGACCTATACAAACTTGGACGTGCCACAGAGACGCATTCAGGACGTGACATCTATAAAGGATACTCTCCGAAGGAGATGCAAACGTCTCATCAAGCAGATTTGGCTTGCCGTCCCGGTAGTACTCTATTCATTTCGAGTAGTTCCATGGACGAAGGACGAACTCAGAACCCTTGATACCGGGTCACGTAAGGTTATGCACATGAACAAAAGCACGCACCTTAAGTCTTCTCTTCCGCGCCTCTGCATCTCACGCCGTCAATCTGGTCACGGAATACTGAATCTTGAATGTCTTCACAACAGGAATATTCTGGGTACAATACGTATAGTCGCGAATGGAAGAAAACCTCTTCTTAAAATAGTCAGAAAGCACGAAGAAGTGGGCAAAGGAGCGTTTCTGTACACAGCAGCGGAGAAGGCTGCTGGAACACTCGGCCTTGACTTCAATATCAGGGGTGAGCAGAATGCATCAAATCTTATCCATCTCGAGTACTCACTCCTGAAGGACCGGGTTAAGAAAGCACAGAAGAAAAACTTCCGCGAGCAGCTCCTCGACAAGAGGATGAACGGCATCTTCCACAGAAATGTGAAGGATCAGTCGATGTCGTATGAGCTAACGTTTGCTTTCCTCAAATCACCCGGACTGCAGTCGGGCACGGAAGGTTTCATTTTGGCATATCAAGACGGTGTCATTTCCACTCAAGAAAACCATAGCGTCGCCACATTTATGCCAAGACATTCCCGATTATAGATGCAGAGCGTGTCATGCACACCCTGAGCATCTAGGATACATACTATCTAGTTGTTCAACTCATGCGGGAACGACTTACATCCAAAGGTACAATGCGGCACTAAGAGTGCTTTATTACCATCTCTGTCACTCTTCCGGAATTAGCCCGAATACTGCTCCGCTAAACGCTCCTAGGGAAATAGAGTCAATTGTCGACAATGAGAAGTGCCGCATATACTGGAACTTCATATTTTCGACGATTGCTTCTGTAGCGCACTCAAGGGCTGACATAGTTCTCCTTGACCTCGAGAAGCGAACCATGTTCGTTATCGAATTTTTGGCACCAGCTGACAAAAACATCATAGCCAAGGAGAAAGAAAAGAAAGAGAGGTATAAAGACCTTGTAAGGGAGTTGCGACGTTTATACCCGAAGTATTCTGTTAAGATAATCGTCCTGATCATCGGCGCTCTTGGAGGTGCCAAGCTTTCACTGGTTACCAACCTGAAAAGTATCCCTGCGTGTCAACAAAATGCTAAGACGGGGAAGATGCAGGAGGCGGTCGTCCTTGAGTCGCTCTGTGTCCTCAGGGTGCACGAGACTTTTGCCGGATCATCGTATTGAATCCGTCGCAAACTGTAACCACCTATTTCACGGTCGTGAGACGTGGTTACGGATGAAATTTCACCGCGATTTCGCTGGGAGCTGGTGCAGTTTTTCAGATTAGCACCCGCTCTCGGCGAAATCCTGCGGTTGCTCTTATGACAAATTTATATATATATATATGAGCTTTTCGTGTCGTAATTAGAGGAAGGCCGGGAAAACTCCCATCTGATACTACACTGCTGAAGGCTTCAGTATATACCTTCTCAGTATGCAACACCTATGACTCTATGACTATGACTCTCACAGTTCCAGTTCTGTCCCTACACTCCTCTTCCATTACCCGAAGTTTTGGTGTGACTGACTTCATAACTTGAGTCTCCACTCTATGACGACTAGCTTCTTAATTTGGACATGATTTCAACTCGCAAAATACATTTCTCGCATAAATGTGGTAGTTGGGCGTACACTGGGTGTTTGGAATGTTAGAGGAGTAAATTATCTTAAGGAAAGAGAATTGCGAGAAACTATGGACGCAAGAAAGCTAGATATTTTATGTGTACCTAAAATAAAGAAAAAGAGACGCGACATTAGAAAGATAGAAAATGGGGAGTTGGAAGGCGTATTTGAATTGTGGTCAGGAGTAAATAGTGAATCACATGGTAGTCAAGGGGTCGGTTTGATTATGAATTAAAAGGCAAGACAGCTTCTCAAAGATCAAGGATATGTATCGCCCAGATTGCTGTGGGTTAGAATGAAGGTAGGAATCAAAAGATTATCTATCATGGCGTGCTACGCCCCAGTTGATGCTGACAGCAGTGAAGTAAAATACGCCTTCTGGGATACTCCATATGATAGCATAAGTACTTGCGATCATGGTGAAAGAATCATTCTACTAGGAAAAATGAATGGATGTGTCAGCATCCAACGTCAGGGAACAGAAAGGATGCTAGGTAATTTTAGATATCCAAGAAAAAATTATAACGAAAGAAGATTAGTGAGCCTGTGCTTAGAAAAGGGCTTATTTATTACAAATACTTGGTTTAGGCATAAAATGATCCACATGTACACCTGGTGTAGAGGAGATAGCCACAGTATAATTTACTTCATTGTTGCGGATGAAAGACTAAGAGAGCTAGTAAAAGATACAAGGATCATGAGGGGTTCTGAATGCAATACTGATCATTGCCTTCCAATCTCCAAAATAAACTTAGGTCCGCGATGAAGAAAAAAGAAGACCAAAAAAATGAAAGGAACCCGAATCAAGATTGATAATCTATAAAAACCGGAAATGCGAATAGAATTTCAAAATAGGATAAACGAACGTATAGATGAGGCAACTTAGAAGGAGCTAATAAACAGTAAAGATATAGAGGGCGCATTGACTATGATCTAGGATGTCATTGTTAGAAGTGCGACTGTAGTGTGTGGTACTGCGGTTGTAGGAAGAATGTCTGGTGATGCGTGGTGGAATGATGAAATCCAAGCAGCCGCCCAAGAAAAGAAAAAAGCGTATAAAAGAAAGTTGAAAATCACAGGCGGCCTTAGCGATGAGGAGAGAAATAGACTTGAAAATAATTACAGAGACAAAAAGAGAAAAGTGAAACTACTAGTCAAGGGAAGTAGGGATAAAATCAAAACAGAAGAAGAGAAGAAAATGCAAAACGATTTTGAAGGAAGCAAGAAACTATTTTATAAATGGGCGTTGATCAATGTGAAGGGAGGTAAAAGTACAGAGTTAGGCAGCATAAGAAATAGCAAGGGTGAAATGCTATATGATACAGACGGTATACTATTACAATACGGTATACTACGGTATACTATTAGAAGGTGAAGCTGTAGGGCACCACAACTGATATATTGAACACGATACGTCAGAAAACGTTAGAGATATAGTTAAGAATTTAAGAACTGGTAAGGCTGATGTTGTAGACGGTATTAACGCTGAAATTAGTAAATACGGTGGCGATTACATACCTCACAGGTTGTGCGAATTGATAAATTTATGTTTCGAGATGGGAGAAGTTTCAGATGAATGGAAAAAAGCGATTATCGTACCAATATATAAAGGAAATGGAGATGAAAGTAACTGCAATAATAATAGAGGTATCAGCTTATTAAGTACCATAAGTAAAATATATTCAAAAATACATATTCGTAGAGTAATGAAAGTAACAGAAGAAAAGATATGAGAAGACCAAAGTGATTTTGGCAAGGTGGATAGAAGTAAGCTTTGCTTAAAAGAGTACGGAGCCAATTGATGGCCCCTACAAGCCATAAAAACCATATATGCTGGTAGCAAAGCGACCGTAAGGGTAAATGGGAAACTGGCTGACTGGTTTGATATTATGCAAGGTGTTAGGCAAGTATGTGTTATTTCATCATGGCTATTGATTATATCCATGGACAAGTGTCTAGGAATGGCCCTATTCGACGAAGAAGGTGCGGATCTCGGGACAGTGAGAGTGCGTGGGTTAGCGTTCGCAGATGATAAGGTTGTTATGGCAGAGTCAATCGAAGACTTGCAAGGAATGTTGAGCAAACAAGCATGAAGAACATGGGCCTCAAAATTAACGTGAATAAAACAAAAATTAATCCTAAACGATGAGAGAATAGAACAAGTTTATAAGTACGTACATCTTAGTAGCCTATTCACAAATGAAGGGAAGATAGATGGAGAGTTAGATAGATGTATAAACATGGATAAGAAGGTTATCGGTAGAGCAGGACCCATTATCAGCAGTAAAAATTGATCAAGTAAAGCTAAAAGGGCCATACACAACTTTATATTTATACAGACTGTGCTGTATGGTAGCGAGAGCTGAACCTACCAAGAAAAGGATTAGAGTAAAATGAACGCGGTGGGCATACAATACCTGCGCCATGTTTACGGTAAAACGCTAATGGACATAAAGTCAGTAATATGAGAAGAAGAGTGTCAGTGGAGTGAATGACATCTGAAACAAAAAACCTTGGATACTAATGGGCTTACGTAGAAAGCTTTACATGATGACTTTGTGAGGCTCTTCACTTGGGGTGATCGCTAGAGAGATTGATCAGCAACCTGGATCGGAGCAGTGTTGCGGAACGAACGTGCTGTTTAAATAAACAATACGGGAATTCTAGATCAATCTAAAAAAAGTCTATACCCCTCCCTCACATGACGCTCTTCCTCACCGAGTGAGTCACGCTTGCCCCGGAAGGAATATGGCTTAATGGTATAATAATAATTTAATGTCGCTTAAAGTCGGTTTCAAACGTGTGTATTTAAAGAGATGATGTTTATACCTTAGCAAATTAAAAAAATGTTATCCAGCAAAACAACGCAAATAGACTGTCATTATATAACATCGGTTTTGTTATTGATTAGATATTGGTTTCGGCTTTGATAGCCTTCCCCGTGTTAACAGTGACAACATAATTATTCCGTAAAATTAAAATTTCGAATGTTAAAAAATACCGAAAAAAATAATTACCGAAATAGAAAATTTCTGAAAAAGGAAATTTTCCGAAATGTTTAATTGCCGAAGGTTAATAAAAATACCGAAAATGTTTATTAGCGAATTTGAAATATTCCGAAAGTGAAAATTAAAGAAACTAAAAAAATCAGAAATTTAAAATTACCAAAATGATTAAATTCCCGAAATTGTATAATTATCGAAATTTTAAAACCCGAATTTTCAAAATGCCGAAATCTAAGATTCTAAAAACTTCAACATTCCCGACAGTTCAAATTGCCGAAAAAAATCAAATTTTAATATTTAGCATCTGTCAGAATATAAAATTTTTATTTTTTCACGGGAATTTGAATTTTCAGGAATTTTGAAGTTTCTAGAATTTGAAATTTCGTGAATTTACTAAGTTCGACAATTTAGTAATTTGGAGAATGCAAAATGTCGGCATTTTGAAAATTAGGGTTTTCAAATCTCTTTAATTATACAATTTCGGGAATTTACTGATTTCGGTAATTTGAAGTTTCTTCATTTTTCCACTTTCGTTTATTTTCACTTTCGGAATATTTCAATTTCGTTAATAAATATTTTCGACAGTTTTATTTATTTCGTCGGTAATTTGAAATTACGGAAATTTTCTTTTTGGGTAATTGTATTTTCGGTATATTTTTCAACATTCGGGATTTTGCTTTTTCGGAACATTGATCTAGAAAAGTGCCAGCCTTGCTTCTGTCCTGGGAGCTGGATGAATCGTGAAATGATTACAAATAATACTGTACGATTTATTATACTTATGCTTATACTAAAAAGCATCACGCGAATTATTGAAAATTACACTGATTGGTAAAATAGATTTCTATTCTAAACCAATTCTCCAAAGACAATTATCCCACACCTGTAATCAGTGCTCCCAAACAAATTAGCACCTTTAATTGCTCGTGGAATCGAATGGGCTATTACCATGCACTCTCTGAATATCACAAACCAAGTAATGTAGAAAGGCATGCTATTTCGAAACTTAACGACTCATTGGGTAAACCCTTTACGTTTAACGCAGTGGATTACCCAAGCAATTTATTAGATTTTCCCATTTATCGAAAACCAATAACCTCGCTGATATCGACTATTCACTATAGGTTACCTGTGTATGTACCGTGGTGTAGACTGAACAGTTCTAAGACCGTTCTCTCGAACTACACGACCTCAACAATCAGGAAACGGTGTACGGACGGTAACCAAGTGGCAATTAAGTACACGGTGTAAACCTGGCCTGGGTCTTACGGGACACACAGTCCACAAGAAACGGAACGAGGGAAAAAGAACAGTGGGAGAGAAAGAGATAGTGTAATACGGTCGCAAAGTAATTAGTTAGTCGATCACGCGTTGGGCCCGAATTGAACTGGCCTGGGACTCCGGGTCCCTCGCGATCCCGCGTCGATGTTGAACGAGCCCAGATAATTAGTACCTACAGATGCATCCGCAAGGTGGATAAGAGCACCAATCGCGCTTAATGAGTGCCAAAGTCGGAGAATCTCGTCTCAGCAGTTACAACCTTCTTTCTTTCTTGCTTGCCTGCTTGCTTACGAGTACTTTCTTTATTCAATTGGAAATCGATCTGCTTTTCTATCAGCCGTCCTTGATTTCCAAAGAATACATAAGTCAGATGACAGGAAAAAATAGTGCTCTAATTACAAAGTTGACTTAAAATGGATGCCAAATTCCCCTCCCACATGTAACAATTCGTAACAAATTAGTTTGGATCCCCGCCTCCGTTACGTAATTTTTTCAAATATTTCCAGTAAAATAATATTCCTTAAAACTTAATTTATTACATTTTTTTCATTAGTAGCACATATCTTTGATTATTCAATACTGTTGTGTATTTTTCTAGATTTTTTTCTAAATAAATTGAAAAACCATTTATAAATTTATAAATAAAAAAAATTATATAATTATAAATAGATTTATATTTGTAAGAACAATTTTGAATATCGAAACCCTTTCCTGAAGGTTTTAGATATTTTTACTTCTCGTTAAATCTGTCGTCAAATCTAGAAAAGTAGGTCACTAAATCTAAGCGTGCATTTAGTAAATAGTGCAAAGTGCGATAAACTTAAAAAATGTTGAATGATTTTGTGGGTAGTAGTCATTTCAAAAATTGTGAAAAACCTCTGTTCTTATGGACATTTTCCCTAAATACTCTACAATCTTTTTAATTCTTTAAAATCTTTGGAAATACTTTTAAAAAATTAAAAATCTCTTTAAGTTTTTTAAATCCCTTGAAATTTTTTAAAGCTCCTAAAAATTCCATGGAATCTTTTTAAATACCATAAATTCTTCAAAATCTCTTGAAATCTCTTCAAATTCTTGAAATCTACTAAAATTTCTTGGAATATTTAAAAACCCTCTTCAAATCTTTTAAATCCCTCAATTCTTGTGAATAAATTCTTTGAAAATTGATTAAAATATTATAAAATCTCTTGAAATTTCGTAAAATTAACGAAGCAAAATGGTTCCGGCAAAGTTTCAGGAATATGAAAAAGGTGTCTTTGTATATCCTAGAAAAAATTATTCAGAAGAGTTTTTGCATTTAAAAAAATACCTTTCAACACACTTTTGTTTTGTTTCCAGAAGCATAATAATGCGTTTTCTTTCTCTTTCATAAGGCTTTGAACCTTTTCCAGTGCATACAATAAAAGGCTTTGGTCTTGACTCTTTTCATGTTTATCGTGCTGTAATTGCAAGGACATAAAAAAAAAATCTTTGAGAGAGGTTCTTGCTCATTCAAACCTAGAAATTCTATGAGTATATTTAAAAAAAACGTTTGCCATTGGTCCTCCTTTTTTTATAGGTTTTGTAGTTGAAATTTCAGGTTACACCCATAACTTTTTCTACACACAGAAAAAGATTTGGTTGGATGAACAAGCAAATATTTTGGTTAATCCAAGGAAAACTTTTAGTTAATCCAAGCAAATATTTCGATCGACCACAATGTTTTCTAATATCACCCAAATACGGTCAACAAAACGATTTTGTTGGATAAAGAAAATTGAACTCCACTCCTTGGATTACATCTTATATCAAAGACTTGATGAAAGAAAGAGAGAAAAAACGTAGATTGGCTAAAAGAACAAAAAATAGTATTATTCAAGCCGAATTTCGTAAACTGAGAAACTTAGTTCAAACCAAAATCAGTGATTCATACAATCAATATAATTACAATTCTATTAAAAACAGGAATACAAATGAAAACATCTGGTTTCTCTTAAGACGACTTGGACTTATTCCTCCAAAACACTTGGCTCCTGATAAAAATTTTTCACCCGCAGATCTTTTAACAGCCTTCACTACAAAACACACACTCCTTGCAAACAACACTCCTTCCTCTTTCGCAGTTCCCTCTACCTTTGATGATACTAAATTATTCTTTTCTCGCATATCGCAAGAAACCCTAATTAAAAAACTCTTAGAGGTAAAATCAAATGCTCAAGGCTCTGATGGTATTTCAATTAAAATGATTCGCTTAGCTTTACCAGTCATTTGTCCTATTCTCTTGCATATCTATAACGCATCTCTTCAGGTGGGAATATTTCCTGATACTTGGAAAGAGGCGATTATTCGCCCTGTTCCTAAAATTTCTAACCCTACCTCTCCCAAAGATTTCCGCCCGATATCCATCCTCTGTGCCTTGTCTAAACCTTTCGAACGCATTGCCCATCAGCAACTTACTGCACATATTGAAATTAACAATTTAATGGACCCAATGCAATTTGGTTTTCGTGCCAGGCATAGTACTCTTACAGCTACACTTAAAGTAACTTCTGACCTTAAACTGGCAATTGATAGAAGGGAAATAACGGTTGATGTTCTTTTTGACTTTTCTAAGGCGTTTGATACAGTTAACCATAATGTACTATTGACTAGGCTCAAATCACTTCACCTCTCAAATATGGCAGTGAAGTGGTTTGAATCTTATCTTAGTAATCGTTCTGAAAGAGTACAAATCAGCAATGGCGAGCGTTCTGACTGTGGGGAGGTTAAGAGTGGTGTCCCTCAAGGTTCAACGCTTGCACCTACTCTATTTAATATTTATACATCTGAACTTGGTAGTGAACTTCGACATTGCAACTATCACAAATATGCTGATGATTTCAAGCCACGGAGTAATAATAAGGAGACCGATCTCCATATATGCGTTTTGACGGTGCAAACTGTACATTTATTGCCTTCCCTCAGGCGTCTAAAATATTGGCGCGTGCGCACTGCGCTTTACTATCTCTTTTTCTCCCGTGAAAAAAGAGATAGTATATCGCAGTGCGCATCCGCCAATACTTGAATTATGGTACAGATACCGCAGTCAAAACTCGAGGCGCTTTGTACAGCATGATCGGTCTCCTTATTATTACTCCGTGTTTCAAGCTTTACCTCTCCGGGCCTATCGCCACTCTTAAGAGCTTACTTCAAAATGTACAGGAGGATATTGATTTGGTGGTGCAGTGGGCCTTGACAAACGGTCTCACTCTTAACCCTGCTAAAACTAAGGCTATAATCATAGGACCTTCTTCCTCTCCTTCACTTGCAACAATTGCAACCTTGCCTCCTCTCTTGATCGATGGGCGTCTCATTCCCTTTGTGGATTCTGTGAAAGATTTAGGCTATATTCTTAATCGCTCTCTTACATGGAATGAACACGTTGCGGATATCTCAAGGAAAACCTTTAGAGTCCTCCAACAGCTTAACAGGAATAAAGAATCACTTCCTACCTCAACGCGTATCCTCCTAGTTAAAAGCCTGATCCTCCTTTCTTTGACTACGGCTGTGTGGTATATGACGATATTACTGATGAGCTGAATGCTAAGCTTGAGCGTACGCTTAATGCTTGCATTAGGTTCATCTATTAACATTATATTTTAGTTCTTTACCTTTGTTAATACCTATTTTTGATTTCAATCGTCAAATCGATCGCCGTCACATTTTAATTGTTATATGTATCACCTGTTACTTATAGGGCTATTTAGCCCTAGGAACTTTTCATGAATAAATACAAATATAAAATATATTATTAAGGACTTATGAAGAGTTAATATATATTTTAAAAATTTTCTAGGAAATACTCATTTTTTTATGATTACACCAGACCCGCGGTTTAGCATCCTGCAGTTTAGTAATTCCTAGAACTGCTGGCCCACGCAGTTTCTCAGCTCGCGGGGCGAGAGACGGTCTCGACTTTTGCCTGAAAAACACCAGAAGCGTAGCGGAAAGGCACAGTGCGCGGGTACGCGCTTGCGAATATTGCTCAATATTATGTTTTCCAATTGGAAAAGGTTCAGACGACCCTGACTGTTTACATTTGGTTTCCCCTGATTTAGTATCGAGGCTATTTGTGGGCAACCCCCGGCACTGTTGTTGGACCGAGGGTTTGGTGTGCTTGCGAAGAATGTTGAACAAACTGAATACATGTATGAGGAGCATGGGCCTCAAAATTAACGTGAATAAAACAAAAATTATGGCGTTTGAAGGAAAGGGTGAGAAAACAATATGCAATATTGTCCTGAATGATGAGAAAGTATAACAAGTTGATAAGTATATATATTATATATAATATATATATTGGTAGTCTATTCACTAATGATGGAAAGATAGATGAAGAGATAGATAGGCGTATAAATGAGGGTAAGAAAGTTATCGGTAGAACGGGATCCATTGTCAGAAGTAAAAATATATCAGGTAAAGCTAAAATGGCGATACATATTTCTATACTTACGAACCCTGTGCTGTACGGTTGCGAGACCTGGACATTCCAAGTTAAGGATAAGTGTAAAATTAACGCGGTCAGCATGCAATACCTGCACATGGTGTGCGGTAAAACGCTAATGGACAAAGTTAGTAATGTAAGAATCCTCAAAAAAGGTGGTATAGATGAGACACTATTTGACAGTTATGAAAAAATTTTGTTAAGATGGTTTGAGCATGTTCAGAGAATGAAAGATGAACGTTTGACCAAACAAGTATATCAAGGTGAAGTAAATGGCAGAGTACCAAGAGACACATTGCGGAAAGAATGGTTAGAATGTGTGAATGAGACCCTAATTCAAAGAGACATTAGAAGCCACAGAAACACAAGAGCTTACATGAGAAAATGCATGGTCGTGAAGGACGCTAGAGAGGTATGCCAGGAAAGAAAAGTGTGGCGACAAATAGTTCATAAGAAATGAATAAGGAAGAGTGTCAGTGGATCCTCACATGATGACTTTGTGAAGCTCTTCGTCTGGGGTGATCGCTAGAGAGATTGATCAGTGACCTGGGTCGAAGCAGTGTTGCGGAACGAACGTGCTATTTAAATAAACAACACGGCAATTCTAGATCAATGTAAAAAATCTATACCCCCCCCCCTCCCCATTACTCCCTACCTCAACAAGTGAGTAATGCTTACCCCAAAAGAGTCATGGCTTAATGGTATATATGTATATATACATACATACATATATATATA
>CAKNYM010051100.1:45375-85782 GCA_932195095.1 Andricus curvator
GTGTCACGCCTACCCTGAAAGGGAAATGGTTTAATGGTATATATATATATATATATATATATATATATATATACCGGGGCGACCTCTCAGAGTATCAGCCTTATCCTTGCACGCGGGGCTTTACAAGGATGGACGAACCCTTTCCCTAGCTGCTCGTGGGAACAACAATGAAACCACAAAAACACCAAAATGTTGTAGATGCAGTTCAAAACGATCGAACGCGCAGAGCACCCGACAATGGGCCGGCAAACAATGCCGATCATCCTAGAGTTCGGGGTGCTGACAATAATTTAGATGGAAACACGACGACGTACCGGCGAAACGCCCACATTGAGTGGACGGAACAACTCAGGGATGACGTGCTAGACTGCTACGATGCCAGCATTATCCCTGTTCGCGGAGGCTTTATGGCGCGTATGCACACTCTGTGGTGCCAGAAACACCCAGAGCTTCAGCACGTTTCGCATCAGTCTTTGTGAAATCAAGCCGACCACCTCCGGGAAAATGGATATGTACGCGGAACGCTTCCCCTACCGCTGCTTGATCAAGCAGCAGACGAAGATGAGGAAGCGACATTAAGAAACCGCAGAAAGCAGGCAACTTCTGAGAGATGATCACGATTTCAGTACAAGGAGGAACATTAACATGCAAGTTTCTCCTAAGCCCCAAGATCTTGCTGAAATGGATGCCTCCCTTCGTACAGATATCTCGCAAGAGTCCGACCTCTGGACCATCAATTGCTCAGTTTATGATGCTGCGAGAGCTTTGGCTGATTCAAATCGAAGGCCAAAACCGGCGATGGATCAAAAGACCAAAAGACGCTTGCATCAACTGAACAAGAAGATTGGATGGGCAAGATAGAATGCGTCCCGTGTTCAATATGTGATTGACTACATAACATCTGGTAGACCGTTCACGGAAAGGGTTCGAAACTTCGCCCAAGAACTAAGGATCTGGAATCACACATTAAACAAGTCAAACCTGCTGACAATCAAGCAGCATATTGTTGACAAAATACGGCTGCTATCTGACGCAAGGAGGAGAATACAGAAGAGGGAGAGATGGATCAGGGAGAACCAACAGTTTCTCGCTGACCCATCGCGCCTCTTCAGCGATCTCCCTGTTTCTGTAAAAAATCCACCCAAGCCTAAGAATGAAGAGACTTTTTGGAGAGGTACACAAGATCCCGAAAACACTAAAGTTGAATGAAGATACTGACAATATCATCCGCTTCAAGAAGTTTTGCGACAACCTCATAAAATATGAGGAGGAATCTCCATCAATCACTGCCGAAGTGGTGAAAAAAGCACTTAGAAGCACGAAGAACTTTTCCGCTGCTGGACCAGATTGTATCAAGACCTTCTGGTGAAAGAAGTTTACTTTTAAACACCAACATTTGGCCCGCATATTCACCTCATATTTAAAGTCGGAGACGCCCATTCCGCAGTGGCTGGTGTTAGGACGCACTATACTACAGCCGAAAAAAGGCAACTTATCCAACCCAGAGAATGAAGACCAATAACTTGTTTGAACACACTGTATAAGATCTTTACAGCTGTCCTAAACAACAGGATTGTTCGACGAATTGAGCCTGCATGGCGAGAGATATACGAACAACGTGGCTCGAAAAAAGGTGTAGCAGGCTGTCGAGAGAATCTGCTAATTGACAGGTGTGTCTGTAAAGACGCTGCAGCCCATCAGCGCATCCTGTCAATGGCCTGGATTGACTACCGGAAAGCTTTCGATTCAACCTTCCATAGACTTATCATCTGTCTGTTGGAAAGCTTGAAGGTACATAGACACATAGTAAGATGCATAGAGAGATTGACGCTTCTTTGGAAAACTCGATTTACTATCTCATCTAGAAATTATCGTGTGGCAACAAACAACGTCACTTTTCAGATGGGCGTCTTTCAAGGTGATACCATGAGCCCTTTGCTTTTTTGCATCACACTTCTGCCTCTATCTCTCGCACTACGAAATTCTCCTGGATACCTCTGTGGCGACACTAATCAGCGCAAGCGTAAGGGTAGTCATGTATTTTATATGGATGACCTGAAAATCTATGCATCTGGTAAAAGCAAACTTCAAACTGCTATAAATATCGTCAAGAACGACACTGGAGAGATTGGGATGGATTTTGGTTTGGACAAGTGTGCCAAAATTAATCTGAAGAAAGGGAATATTACTGGCGTTCCCAAGGACCCTGAGCTTGTGGATACTGGGGAGACCTAAACATACCTAGGCGTGCCTCAAAGCCGCATTCAGGACGTAAAATCAGTGATGGAGTCTCTCCGAAGCAGATACAAGCATCTTCTTCGACAGATTTGGTCTTCCAATCGGTCGGCGTTGAACAAGGTATCTGCGACTAACATGCTTGCCGTCCCGGTTCTACTCTACTCGTTTGGGGTGGTTCAATGGACGAAGAACGAGCTTAAGGCCCTTGATGGCACCACACGTAAGATCATGCATATGCATAAAAGCTTGCATATCAATTCGTCAGTTCCACGATTATACATTTCACGCCGTCAAGGCGGACGCGGACTTCTGAATCTCCAGTGTCTTCATAACCGAATTGTTCTAAGTACAACTTACATCGTTGCGAATGGTAGAGATCCTCTCCTAAAGATGTTCAGGAACCACGAGATGATTGGCGAAGGATCGTTCCTTTACGAAGCCGCAGAGCAAGCGGCCGAGACCCTTGGCCTGAATTTTAACATCAGAAGTGAGGAAAGTGCATTACTCCATCTAGATGCTTCACTTCTAAAAGCCGGAGTAAAGAAAGCAGAGGTTGGAAAATTTCACCAAGAATTACAGGACAAGAAAATGCACGGAAACTTTCACAGAAATGTAGAAAGACAGTCCTTGTCGCAGGAGCAAACTTTTGCTTTCCTCAAATCATCAGGGCTTAATTCAGGTACAGAGGGTTTTATTTTCACATGCCAGGACGGTATCATTTTCACCTTAGCATAACGTGATCGCATTTCATGTCAAGAAGTTCCCAGTGATAGGCGCAGAGCTTGTCATGCACACGCTGAGTACCTAGAACACATACTATCGGGGTGTCCGACCCACGTAGGAACGACGTATATCTATAGACATAATGCGACTCTGCCCTGCCGAACGCTCCAAGGGAGATAGAGTCAATGGTCCGAAACGAGAAGTGCCAAATTTTCTGGAACTACGATTTTCGGGCAGCAGTCTCCGTTGCGCAATCGAGGCCTGACATTTTTCTCCAAGACTTCGAGAAACGAACTATATTCGTGATCGAATTCTCGGCTACGTCCGAATACAACATCACTGCAAAGGAGAAAGAAAAAGAGGAGAGGTATCAAGACCTTAGAAGAGAGCTGCAACGACTGTACCCAAAATATTCGGTACAAGTAATTGTCCTTGTGATAGGTGCTCTCGGAGATGCGAAATTATCACTGGTTCGTAACCTTAAAGCCATACCCGCGTGCCAAAAATATGCCAAGGCACTTACGAGATGGATGCAGAAAGCTGTCATCCTTGGGTCGCTTCGTGTCCTCAAGACACACGAGGGTTTCGCCGGCCTGTCGTTGTGATTTCGTCGTGCTCTGTGACCACCCATCTCACGGTTGTGAGACGTAGCTATGCGTGTGATTTACCGCGGTTCTAGTGGGGGCTATTGACATTTTTTAGATGGCAGTTGCTCTCAGTGGGACCCTGTGGTGGTTGTTTAACTCTTTTTTTAAAATTATATATATATATATATATATACATATATATATCATCGAATATGGTAACATCTATTACATCCAAATTCGTTTTAATTATTATAGGGGCTTCACAGTTGACACCAAATGGCAGGCATATAAGCATGGTTCTTTCAGATAGTATCTGTAATCTCTAGTATGCTGGAGCAATTCAAACTACATCATGTATTAAAAAAATCCACGAAGGCCAATACATCATATTGTATTATTTTGTATCATATTGTATCATGGCATATGATATTGTATCATATTGTATCATATTGTATCGTATTGTATCGTATTGTATCATATAGTATCATAGTGAATCATTATAGTGTATCATAGTGTAACTTGGTACAACATGCTGTATATCATATCATACTCACATACTGTATCATATTGTATGATACTGTTTTGTAATGTATCGCATTGCATCATATTGTAATATGTTGTATCATATTGTATCATATGACATCATACTGAATCATAATAATGTATCATTATAGTATGATATTGTATAATATTGCACAATACTGTATTATATTGTGCCATGCTGTATCATATTTATTGTATTGCATCATATTGTATCGTTTTACATTATATTGCATCGTATTGTATGATAAGGGTAAGCAGGTTATCGGTGGAGCAGAATCCATCCTAACAAATAAAAACATATCATAAAAATCTTAAATGGCCATACATAATTATATATTCGTACCGACTGTACTATACGGTAGCGAGACATGGACCTGTCAAGAAAAGGACAGGAGTAAAATTAACGCGATCGGCATGAAACCTCTGCGCATAATATGCGGGAAAACACTGATGGACAAAGTCCGAAACGAGATAATCCTCAAAAAATGTGGTACAGGAGAGACACTAGTTGAAATATGGGAAAGAAATCAGTTAAGATGGTTCGTACATCTTGTAAGAATGAAAGATGAACGACTGACCAAACAAGTGTATAAAGGTAAAGTAAATGGCAGAATGCCCAGATGTAGACCGCCAAAAAAATGGTTAGAATCTGTAAATGAGACAGTAATCCGAAGAGACATAAGAAGCCATAGAAACACAAGAGCTTGCATGAAAAAATGCATGGACGTGAAGGAAGCTTAGAGTAGTATGCCAGGACAGAAAAGTGTGGCGACAAATAGTTTGTAAACAGAGTGACAATAGAATGAATGACGCATGAAACAAAGACCTTGGATACTAATGGGCGCAAGTGGGGAACCATACATAACAATTTTGTGAGGTTCTTCACTTGGGGTGATCGCTAGAGAGATTGATCAGCAACCTGGGTCGGAGCAGTGTTCGGGATAAACGTGTAATTTAAATGAATAACACGAGAATTCCAGATCAATCTAAAATATCTATACCTAACACTTATATACCTATCTACCTCATGCCTATATACCTACCTACTTTATACCTACATACCCATATACACACTACTATTTTCCAACCGAGCAAGTCACGCCTACCCCGAAAGGGAAATGGCTTAATGGTATAATAATAATAATAATTTTGTGCCATATTGTATCATATATTGTGATATTGTATCATATTCTATCATACTGTATTATACTGTGCCACATTGTATCATATTGTGTCGTGTTGCATCATATTTGATGAAACTGTATCATATTCCATCATATATTATATGTCATGGTATCACATTGTATGTGTGTCAGTGGGAGAAGCGAAGAAGAAATAGAGGAGAGGAAGCGTTACCCGTCAAGCGTTACCCGTATTTCCCCTTAAATCAGGCATAAGAAGTTATTACTTCAAAAATTCCTAGAAATATATAGTGAGCACAACCAACAATGATGAATTTGTTCCAAAGAAGACTCCAGTTGACCTCCAAAGGAAAGCAATTTTAATAGATACGTTTTCCAGATAACCTATTTTCCGCTTTGCCCACTACGATATTTTATCTAGTTAATAACACAACTTTTACGATGAAGCACACATATAATAGAACTCTTATGAACAGAATTTAAAAGAGATAATCAAAGTACAAAATAATATCATAATTGGAATAGATATAATGACTTGATAAATATCATTTTCAAGTTATATAGCAAACTTGTACACATAAAGGCGTATTTATATGGAAGAAACTTTTCGGCTTAATTCATCGGTCGATAGCATCCATATTACAGTAAAAACCAATTCTTTGGTAATTTACCCTATGTACAAGTATGCGTATGAGAATATGAAATATAGATCTATTATTCTTTATACCCACATTTCAGAATGATACGTAGAACAAATATTAATATCGTTTGTGTACGCTGTATCAACAAATTCTGTAAATCCCTAACTTACCAACCCCACTTTGCCAGCGGTTGATTTGTGAATGCGCCATCATGTTGTTCTATTCAAGTGTTATCCAAAGGAACCCTCTCGGGTCTCCACAGGTTTCTATTAGACTTCAAGTTCTAAAAGATACCCACTTTTATTCAAGCTGCAACCTTAGCGAACCCCCAGTTTTTTTCTGTGACATATGTTTTTTATATTCATAACACTGAATGATGCGTCATTTATCATAATAGGATTAATATCAAGATTCATGGCACAGAATTACCGCTAAGTACAAAAAAAAAGTAGAAAAAATTTTTTAATAACTTTACGAGAAAAAAAAATCTGCCATGAAAGACGAAATGCGAAAAAATCGCTACAGGGAATTATTATCTGTAACATGAATGATTTTAAAGGCTAAAAGTCTAAAGGTGGATCAAAGCGTTGTACAATATGGAAACAGTTGATAACTGAATAAGAACTACAGGTACTGTTAAGGACCTATATTTCTTCAGAGATTTCTCAAATTCACTATTGCCTGCTTGGTATAATCAACCTGGTGATTATTCCTACCAATAAAGCACATTAGTTCAGCTACCTAATTAATATTCAATGCATTATTTTCTGATTCCTGCTAAAGTTACAAATGTATCGACTAGATCTGAAGCAGTAATATACTACTTTCTGTAAATGGTTCCAAACTGCATCCCGATTTCCGTAGTTTGGTGCCCTCGACTATATGAATACTTAACCTATGCGTAAATCTGCCTCTGAAAAAGGGGGAGAGAGGTGGCACCGAATTTAAGAGAGGTCCAAGCCGTCCAAACATAACCTCGATCGGTGCCAGAGCGAGAGATTACGATCTAAGTATCTCCAGAAACAAATGCCGAATGCAGCTCGCCCATTGCCGGGTTGCCGGGGCCTTTGTCGGCTACGAGAACGGGGTTCTGGTGGTTCTGGCGCGTACCAACACCTGCGAACTGGTCCCGTGGTTATCCGTGGTTGCCGTGGTTCTTTGCGGGCCCAGTTTGCAGTTGCCGTCATAGAAAGCGGTTATTGATTGCGTTTGCAAGAAAGCAGCGCAAACTGCCGCCGTGTCCGCCCATGTTGTATTCCATGCTCTTATTCGCGTCTTCATTAGGGCTTCTCAAGCTGCTCTCAAACTCCACTCTCATCTCCGAGGATATCCCAGACCCACGGACTCGCGACAAACTCTGTCTTCGAGCCCTATTTCTGTTTCGTAAACAGAAAAGAGTTAGGGTGACGTCTATCCGAATTGAGAGAGAAACAAAAGAGCCATACCTTGAGAAATTTAGTACCACAAGCACCTTCGGGCTTCGTGCTCCATAATGCAAATCCCTTTAGGGACAAACTGTTTATTTGAATAGATATTTGAAAGACGAATAAATTTTAGGCTCTCGAACCAAACAGCCTCAAAGAAAGAGATATGCTCTGTCCAGAAAAAATAAAAGGATTAGGCTGCATAAAGAAATTTGTGGAAATTTATTTCGTCTCTTGTCACTTGCTCTTTGAAAATAATTTCGCTCGAAACTTGAAGACACTTGAAGACCCGCAGGAGTTACATTTTTCAATTTTTTGTCACTGTCTTACACTTTTATTATATTTGGTTTTTTATTGGAATTTGTACACACTATATTCCAAAGTTTCTAATTTTAATCCAAAATAGGATCAAGTGTAAAATAAATATTTTTGTTTGTGTATAGAATTCCTGAAAATTGCTTGTTTCTAATTTTGATTTAGAAACTTTAGAGGAAACCCGTGAAAAGAAGGAATGAAAACCTTATTCAGTGGCAAAACAAAACCATGAAAATCTCCAGTTTTTGGCGAGAGACTCGGGTTTAAGGGCCGTGAAAACTTCAATTTCAGTTTGGTGCCTTTTCTAACAATATTATTTATAAAAATTTGATCATAAATTCATTTAATGCTAAGGAAACGTCCAATAATTACACCGTAAACCATATTTCGAGGGATTTCAAAAGACTAGAGAGATTTCCAGTGATATGAAAGTATTTCAACATATTTCAAGCAATTCAAATTTATTTTTAATGGTCAACAAAGCATTACAAAGAATCACACAGTTTTTACAGTATCATGAAATCTCAAGGAATTTCAAGGAATTACAAGAGTTTTAGGGTAGGATTTCAGATGATTTTAAAAGATTTCAAGAGTTTGAAGAAAGTGAGTTCAATCAGATTTCCAGAAATTTTACTGAATTTAAAAAAATTTTAAAGTATACTGAAGGATTTTCAGGGATTTTAAGGTATTAAGAAAGATTCCCACGGATTTCAAGGTAAGAGATTTTAAGAGACATCGAAATATTTCAACACAATAAGTCGCGGGATTTCAATGGATTTCATGTAATACCGAAGTATTTTCACGAATTTTAAAGGACATCAGGGGATTTTAACGGAATTTCGAAGATTTGAATTGATTCAAGATAAGATATGAGAGATATGATTTCAAAAGATTTGCAAAGATTTCAAAGGATTTTAAAAGGTTTAATGGAGTTTTGATGAATATATGTATATTTATATTTATAGATGTATATTTACGGAATTTAGAGGATTTCGTAAGATTTCAAAAGATTTAACGGAATTTCAAACTGTTTCCGAATATTATAAAGGATTTTAAAAGATTTCGAGGAATTTTCATGTCTTTTCAAAAATTTTAATAGATTTTAATATATTGTAAGCGATTTCAAGAAATTCGGAAAGATTCCCACATATTTTAAAGATTTGAATGAATTTTAAAGAAATTTTAAAGATTTGAAGGAATCTCTTAAGATTTCGAAATATTTCACGGAATTGTAAGGATTTTAACTGATTTTATTGGATTTTAAGGGATTTCCATGGATTTTAAAGGGTCTTGTAAGGGACCGTACTTAAATTACGTAACAGCTCAAGGGGGAGGGATGGGGCAAGAGATGTTGTTACGATTTGTTGCGGAAGGAGGGGGGGGGGGCGCTCGTTCATGTACGTAATTTTTGGAAATTTGCGAATGAAACAAATAACTGACTGTAATTGTATAGAAGTCAGGACTTTGAATAACTGTCAAGCAGAATAAATTTGAAATATTTCAATTTTAATTTGAAATTCTTTTATTCCGTTTATAAAAGATTCTAGGTTCAAATGTTACAAGTTTGAGATTTTGGTATTTAATTATTAATGGTCAGGGAAAACGAAAACTTATTCAGGGAAAAATTAGGGAATTTTTAAAATGAAGTTTTGCGGTAACCCTGCAATAATATTCTTGTTAGTAATCCTGAAGATTATCTTTTTAGCTATGAAATTTATTATTTGTTTGAAAATTTAACAGTTTTGTTAAAAAGTCATTTTTTTCTTTTCGAAAATTCAACTATTTCATAGAAAATTTACTTGTTGTTTAAAATTAATATTTTGCTGTTGAAAAGTCAACTGAAATCTTTCTTGGATGAAAATTCAACTATTTATTTGAAAATTGGTTTACTTAATTTAACAATTCATCTGTTTTAGTAGACATTTAATCTTTCTTGATAATTTAAAGTTGAAGTTAAAAAATTATCCTTTTTGGTTAAAAATTCAACTGTTTTGTTGAAAATTCGTCTTTTTGGGTTGAAAAATCAAGTATCTTCGTAGCAAATTGACTTCTTATTTAAAACTCATATTTTAATGTTGAGTAGTCGAACTAAAATCTTTTTTTGGTGAAAATTCAAATTTTTTTGAAATTTGACCTAAAAATTCATCTGTTTGAGTAGAAATTTCATCTTTCTTGGATAAAAATGCAACTATTTGGTTGAAGATTCAATAATTTGATTGAAAAGTCATTATTTTTTGTTAACAATTCAACTGTTTTGTTGAAAATTCAAGTATCTTCGAAGAAAATTTATTTCTTATTTAAAACTCATATTTAAATGTTGAAAAGTCAAATTAAAATCTTTCTTGGATGAAAATTCAATCTTTTTCAAATTTGTCTTTTTTATTTAAGAATTCATCTGTTTCAGTAGAAATGTTATCTTTCTTTGATAAAAATGCAACGGTTTGTTTGAAAAATATTCTTGTTTGCTTGAGGATTCAACTATTTTATTTTTAAATTTTGGTTAAACGACTTTGTTGAGAAATCACTTTTTCGTTGAAGATTCATTATTTTTAGTTAAAAATTCATTTCTTTAGTTGAAAGTTGAACTGCTTTGTTGAATTTTTTTTTTTTTTGAAAGACGGTTTATCTCTTTGGTTGAAAATTGACCTACTTTTGTTGAAAATTAATTTTTTTGCTAAAAAATTCATATTTTCGGATTGAAAATTCAATTTTTATATAGAAAACTCGTCTTTTGGCTTGAAGGTTCAACAGTTTAGGTAAAAATTTTTCTTCATGACTGAAAAATCTTTATTTGTTAAAAATTCATCTTTGTGATTTTAAAATTCATTTTTTAAACGAAATTTCATTTTTTTTGCTATATCAACTATTGCACTTTTTTGTTGAAAATTCATGTTTTTAGGTTGAAAATTCAATGATTTTGTGGATAACTCAATTATTTTGTTGAAAATTCCAGTATTTTGTTGGAAATTTTATTATTCTGTTGAAAATTTAAATATTTTGTTCCAAATTTAAATATTTTGTTCAAAATGCACGTATTTTGTTAAAAAATCATGTTATATGGTAGAAAAGTCATTTTTTTGTGTAAAATAAAAAATTAATTTGAAAATTTTAAATTTGTATCTGCAATATTGTTTTATTTCGTTTATAAAAGACCTTGAGTTAAAAAATTATTACTGGAATAAAATGCTGGTATTTGAATGTTAATGATTAGGGAAAATAAAAAATTGGTCAAGGAACAATCAAAGAATTTTTTAAATGAATTTTCAGCTTGCAAAGCATTATCTTAAATACAAAAAATTGCCATTAGTCCCATATCTTATTATTTCTGGAAACCATAAATTACATACAGTAAGAGGGGGGGGGGGGGTAGAAGTATTTTGTTACGGTTCGTTACAGGGGGGTGGGGCTTGGAGAGGGCCTATAATGCGTTACGTAATTTAAGTAAGTACAAGGATGAAAAGAATTTGTTGATATGATTTCGGGATGTTGAGAGAATGAAAGGAAAATGACTGACGAAACAAGTATATCTAGGTAAAGTATAAATGGTAGCGTACCCAGAAACAGGCCGAGGAAAGAATGGTGGGAACGTGTGAATGAGACTCTAAATCAAAAAGATATCAAAAGCCATAGAAACACTAGAGCTTGCATGAGAAAATGTATGGACGTGAAGGAAGCTAAAGTGGTACACCAGGATAGGAAAGTGTGGCGATAAACAGATTATAATAAATGCATGATGAAGAGTATCAGTAGAGTGAGAGATGCCTGGAACGAAAGAACTTGGATACTAATGGGCCCAAGTGGAGAACTTTACATAATGACTTTGTGTAGCTCTTCGCCTGGGGTGCTTGCTGGAGAGATTGATCAGCAACCTGGGTCGGAGCAATTTTGCGGAACAATCGCGTTATTTAGATAAACAACACGAAAATTCTAGATTAATCTAAAAATCTATACACCCCCACTCTCACCCCCATTATACCGTCTCATACTCCACTCTTTCTCACCTTCCTCATATGAACTCTTTGACCCCCGGCTAGAACCGAGTAAGTCACGCTTACCCCAAAAAGGATTTGGCCTAATGTTATAAAGGGGTTTTGATGATTTGATGGGATTTTATAAGATTTAAAGAAATTTTAAAGGATTTTAACCGTTTTTTAAAGATTTTAAAGAATTTTCATGGGACTTTATTGATTTCAAGCCAATTCAAGGATTTTCACAGTTGTTAAAGGTTTCTGACAGATTTTCACGGTGCTTAATCGATTTAAAGGGGTTCCATGATATCATGTGCGATATCTATCAAATTCAAAAGATATCCAAAATTTGTTTAAAAAAGAATTCAGAGTTTACCACTTTTAAAGATTGAAAAGATTGCCAGGTATTTCACAAGATTTCATGAAAGGTGTAGTCCAGATTTCAAGAATGGTTTAAATGCTGTAGCATGAAATATTACATAATAAAAATAAATAAAACAAATAATGATATATTGTATATAATAGTATAAAAAGTTATTTTGAGCAGCCAAAACATGTGTTAACTAACATATTTAAGAAGAATTAGGAAGATGAGAAACTCACGTAAGGAATGCTGTGGACTCCCCCCCCCCCCTCCACCTCCGAGGTAAGGATTCGTAAGGTTTTACTGACACTTTCCCGAAAAAGCCTTACGTAATTAGTGGACGCTCCCGAAAGGACATTTGAAGAAATATTTTCTAATAGGTATAAATTCTTCGAATTTCAAATTTTTTTTTGAGTGATTCTACGATTATTAGCCACATCATTTAATATTTCATGAATTCAATCCAAAAACATTTGCATGAATTAAATATATTGCATGTAATTTCCATTAAATGGATTAATGCAATAATTGATATAAAAATTCCAATATTTTTAATATTTAGACAATTCTGACGTTCCACTTCAGGATATTGACCTTATTTTCTTACATAATGGGTAGATATCCTGGGAACGGAATCGAGGGATCGAAGAGTCCTATTAACCCATAGCCGAGCTTAATCAAATCATGTCCAGGACACTTCTCCACGTGGGAGTGTAGTAGGAGCACGAAAGAACAAATTTTCCAGATGATCGAGCCATTTGAAAAAAATAGCCAGTCAAAGTGGCCCAACAGGTAGAAGCTGACTGACAATAGAGACCCTTGAGAGAAATCGTTTTTTAACTCGCACTAGGACTTGTTCACCGACTGCGAAGCGACGACGTTTATTTGGGTCTCGGTAATTTGTATTTCTTGACTCTCGCCGGGGGGCGGAGCTGAAAAATTAAATTTTTCGGGTCCCCAAGGATATCGGTGACCGCGTGATCGTTTGTCATCGTTAAAATAATTTCCTTGGTTTGGGACCGCTACTCACCGCCAAGGACAGGTACGACATTACGAGACCAAATTTTTTGGCTTCTGTAACCCGATTTACTTTGGACCGAAGAACGAAAATCTGAAGCAGGGAGGTTAACGATAATTTCGAATTTACTTTAAAATTGAAGATGGGAATTTCGTCTGAAAGGGTTAAAAGCTTATAACTTATCATTTTTAAAGAGCTCTAGTAAGTTCGATTGGAATAATTGTAAATTAGAATTAATATTTTTGCATGAGAAATATTTTTTCAGGATGAAAAATACAAAGCTTTAGACTGTTTTCTCCAAAATTAAAACTAATCTGCATAGCTTCCCTTGCTCCGAATAACAAAATGCTTTCAGTTAATTCATACTTTGCCATCCCTTTTGTTTTTATATGTTTACTTTTAGCATCATATTTCTTATGGTTATGCTACTGTAATTATAACAAAAAAATATTCGAGACTGCTTTGATTGCCGAGATACTATAATTCTTCAAGTTCATGGCTCGCGGCAATTTGCTATAAATTATGTGGGAAAGCCACCGCCCCATCAATTAAAAAAATTATTATTTTGGGCACCAACTGTGTCTCCATTAATTTCTTCATTAGGAATTATACAGATATATGTATACGAAATATGATCGAGAAAATAAAAATGTTTTAAAGGTGGAAAACAAAATAAAGAATCGACTTAAAATCCAAAAGAATTGAGGAAAAATATTACCAAATACATTTTACATCTATCGGAAACATTTTTAAATAAAACAAAATTAATCATTGAATTAGAACTGCTCAAAATGACTTCAATAAGAATCTTACATAAACATTGTATAATTGAATAGTAACCAATCTTTCACTGTTATTTTTTTATGCTTCTAGGTATAGAGGTCTAGCCTGGAGTTACGACAATGGTGAAAAACTGCAAGAAGTCTGAAAAAGCGTTAGGTAAGGTGGAGTAGGGTCCAAAATAGTAAAAAAAATTGCGTTACGTAATATATGGACGACCCCTTACGTATAATTTCTGCCCGAAATCTATAATAATCCCAAAATAAATTTGAATAGTAATTTTTACTGAAATGTAACCTGGCTCACTCACGTTCCAACTATCTAACTTTTTATCTCAAATCATCTTCATTTAGAAATGACAATTTGTAAAAAGCAGTAGGTGACCCGAATAAGGAAAATGGTAGGTCTCTTCGAACTATCCTAATCTTGTTCTGCATAAATTCCATTATTCTTAAATCGAGGAAAAATACTCTCGCGATTTTCGAAGCCGAGTATATTTTTTGTAGGGTATTGTCAGCGGTCGTGTGGGGTACAGGTATTATAGGGAGGAAGGAGATTTACTCGGGCATGGAACATATCATATCGCAACAAAGAACAAACGAAGCCGGCAGCTTAATGCCAATTAGCGTGCCGTATCACTCATTAGGGTCTAGCGTCATTAGACCCACCTGTGAGCCTAGCAGGAGCATAAATGCGGAGCGAGATATCAGCCCAGTCGAGGTTCACCCTGTCTTCCCTCTACTTCCCCGACCTCAGCTCCTTGCCAACAGGCCAGTTCCACAGAGATATGGATCTCCATTGTCATTTGTTTGTTAAACTTAACGGATTAGAGCCAGTCATCTTCATCAAAGGCAGCCGCTCATCGATCAAACTTCGATATACCGAAATAAGTACCTGATCTGTCTGTTTCGTGTTCTGGCCACCCCTGAGCGAATCCTCAATGATCCAATTGAAAAAGACTCACGCGGAAAGAGTAATTAATCCGACGATGGAATGGTTCAAGCCGCTTATGTATTATTTTAGTCAACATGGGGAGAGTGGAGCTCGAGTTGTTAATTATCCCTTCATTTGGCAGCGATGGTCTCAATCAAGGCAGCCTTTCATTTGATGGGTTTATCTGTTTTTAGATTGCTTGACTATATGCTACGTGTTTTAATAGGTTTGGGTGGGAAAGGGTCAACAGTTAGTCTGTCGTGTGTTAAATACTGTAGGAACATTATTTTTGGTGCATATATGATATTTATTTTAAGTAGCGTTGATTTTAATTAGATGGGCTTATAACCACTCTTAGATTTCTGGATTTTATATTGTATATCTTATTAGGTTTTAATTACAAAAGTTATTCGCTGCCGGTGACTTGCGTCCTATGGTCGAAATCGACGAGGGGCCTGGTTGACTTGCGTCCTCGCCCTCCGTTCCACCTTTCCCCCTCCAGCCGTCGCTTTACTCATTTTTCTTCACCTCTTATTTCCCTAATTTTTCTTTCGCACTTTTTCCAGGCTTAAGACTGGCAGCGTTCTCGACTATAGTACATTATACTTTTGATGCTGATGTGTTTTTAAAATTAGATATAAAACAAAAACGTTGTCTCTTATAGATTTTGTTTTAATTCAAACAATTTGTTATTTACGGCCTTATAAACAATTAACTGCAAAATAATAATATATAATAATATAATAAAATATATAATTTTTCAGTTTCTAGGATTGATATAAATCACTTTTAAACTGGATTGATTTGTATGCGGATAAAGAGATCAGATTCGGTAAATCTAGGATTTTGTTGATAACAATTTTTATTAAAAAAAGAACGATGTTTTCAAAGTGTTAGAAAAGATAAAGATTATAAGGAAGCTATCGGATAAATAACTAAAAAAATCGAAAACCTTAACTGTAAAACTGCAGCTGGGACAGACCAAAGATTATTTTGCAATTCATTGTTTATAAGGCGATAGTTAATAAATGATTTGAATTGAAAGAAAATCTATAAGAGACAAAGTTTTTATTTCACATCTATAATTTTGAAAACACGTTCAAAAACGAAAGCTATATCAAATATCCGTATTTGTTTATAAGAAATCTTCTTAACAAAAAAAAAACGATTGAAATTTTTGCAAAGTAACGAAATTATTTGTAATCAAGATAATTTCCCCAAGATTTTTTACCGAAGTTATAGCATCGACTTTGTACAATGTACACAAAGTCTTTTATTAAGAAGTACAACAAATTGCACACTTAGTTGTTAAACAAGGACCAGTTTTATCACTTATATATTAACAAACACTGTTAAAAATGTTTGCAATTTTAATATACATTTAATATACTCTCTAAATCTGAAATAGTGAAAATTTCACTAATTGAATTAGTGACTGAATGATTCACTAGTGAAATAGTGATTTTTTAGGTTTTCACTAATGAATTAGTGGACTTTTACTGGGAAAATAGTGAAAGTTTTACTATTTCAAATTAGTGAATTTTATTCACTATTTCAAATAATGAAATACAGATAGACGCCGTGATCACGTGATCACGGCTGAGCGGCGCCGGCGCAGACTGCCCACTTCGTGTTCGTATAGTTTCATCTTAATGGTTTCGTTTGCGTTTAATTACATCAACATAACATCGCTTGCCTGGAGGACAACAACTTGTGTTTTCAATATCTTTTCCCAATTTTCCATACAGTTAAAGAGTTTACTAGTGTCCCAGTTATTAGTGTCTCGAGGCGGTGAAATAAAACAATTTAAGAAAACAGTGATATAGTTTTAAAGAAGCTAAGCGTCGTGTCCATTTCGAGGTTATGGTGGCTCTCATGAAAATAAACGGAAAGCTAAATGGAAGTTCTTGTTTCAGTAAGTACAATTTTTACATAAGTTAATTTACTTCACTATTTATTCTTGATAATTTGACATCGGATTTATTGTTAGGAAGATACAGGTCTCAAATATGGCTCATCATCCATGTTACGTGTACGGCAGTCTAACAGCCGAGGAACTAGCCGACGCTTTCAAAAGTAATCCAGAAATTCTGTTGGATGAGGTGTCTGCTCAGATTTTAATCGGTAAGCAAACATATCGGTATTTTTCGTATATTGTGAAAACTCTGTAGTCCAAATATTTTAGGAAATCTTATGAAATATTTCGAAATATGTACATTTTGTCTATTTTTTTCATGCTGACTTCTTTTGGCAAATATTTTTGGAACTTGTACCATTTATGTACGACCACATTTTTAAGTTAAGTACCTCTCGAAATTTCTTGAAATCTATTGAAAACTATTGAAAACTTTTAACTCATACTTTAAAAACTCTTAAAGGTAATTTTCTCATCTTTTGAAGTGATAATAAATTTAGAAAAGTTTTAATTCCAATTTTGTAAAATTGCCAAGTTGGCAGTGCAATTCACTAGAAATTAAGCGAATTCTCTTGATTTGTTTTGTATCTGCTGAAATTTACCCGAATTATCATGAATTGTCTGAAATTTATTTGAATCTATATGAATCTTGCTTTAATTCTTTTTCGTTTTCTTTTATTTCAGGAATTTAAATGATATTATCAGTCATGTCTTGATAAATGAAAACCATTATTTGTTATGAAAAAAGTTTAAAACTCACAAAAAATAATTATTTTAGTAATAGTGTTTGCCATTGAAATTTTTCTTAGTGTCGCTTCTTACCAATTTTTTTAAAAATGTTTATATTCTAATCAACCATGGCTTATTTTTTCACGGAAAACATTTGCTACAATTCTACTATTTGAAGTTTTGAAGATAAGTAAATAATCTTCAAATAAAGTTATTTAAAAAAATATAATTCATGGCCAAAAAAATTATTTTAACGATTTCAGCCATAGGAAAATGTACTTTCATAATTGGAAACAGAAGAGTTGTAGAAAATGTCTTGAGCCCTTTTTGAAATAAGTGAATTTCAAATTTAAAAAATTTTTTTGTCCACATATGTTAAATTATTGGTTGAGAAGTGCTATTCTAAATTAAAAATTTAATGAAAATGTATTATAAAAGAATTATAGATCAAATGAAAACTGCAATTTATGGAGGTTTTTGTATAGTGGAAATTTTTTTTTTGTCATTACGGTTATTTTGCACTTAACTTTTCTATATAGTTTATTACTTTTAGATAATTCTCAAAAGTTTTTAATGATTAAAGAAAAATAAGTAATGAGCCCTTTTTGAAATATGTAAAATTATACTCTTTCTTTTACATATTTTAAATTATGGTTATAGATTGTGTTATTTCGCATTAAAAACTGAGTGAAAAAGTAATATAAAAAAAATTGGATGAATTAAAAATTGTAAATTTCATGGAGGTTTTTGTATAGCAGAAAATCTTTTTTCAACCAAATGTTCGAATTTTCAAACGAAAAATAAATTTAAAAGTAGTTGAATTTTTAACCAGAAAAGATGAATTTCATACAAAAAAGTTCCTTTTCAATCCAAAAAGGATGAATTCTCAACGAAAAATATAATAGTTAACATTTCAAACAACAAATATTTGAGTTTTAAATAAGAAAGAGTTTAATTCAAGGAAAAAAGACAAATTTTCAACAAAATAATTAACTTTAAACAAAATACATGAATTTGTAACAAAAAAATTCATTGTTAACCAAATAGTTGAATTTTTAACCCCAGAAAAGCAAATTTTCAATAAAACAGTGAAATCTTTAACCATAAAATTGACATTTTCACAAAATTGTTGTATTTTCTGCAAAGTAGATTCTTCTCAACCACATAATTAAATTTTCAACAAAAAATATGAATTTTCAATTGAGAAGATTAATTTTCTACCAAAAGAGAAGAATTTTCAACAAAATAAATGCATTTTCGAATAAGTAGTTGAATTTTCAACTAAAAAAGATCAATTTTTCAACAAAAAAATGGAAGAGTTACATTTTCAATTGGAAAAATTAATTTTTTACAAGAAAAAACAAATGTTTATCAAAATCGTTAAGTTTTCATTGAAAATATACATTTTCAACAAAAAAAAAGCAAAGATTTTTTAACAAAAAATGGAATATTTAAATTTTTCACTTAAAACTTCAGTGATAATTTTTAACAAAATTCATTCTTGAATTTTTCACAAAAAAGTTCAATTTTCAACCGATTCAACACCAGTTTTCGTAAGATCACTGAAGTTAAGCATTGTTGGGCGCGGTTAGTACTTGGATGGGTGACCGTTCAGGAAATACTGCGTTGCTGTTGGCCCGTCGTGGGTGTGGTGGGACCACATTGGTAGTAAATATCCACCTAGAAACACTACCCGAATCGGGTAGTGAGGCAATGAACTTTCGAGTTCAAACTGCTAATCAATTTTTTTTTTCCATGAATTTTCAACCAAGAATATTAATTCTCTAAACAGAAGGAAATTGCAGCAACATTCATTGATTTTTAACTAAGAAAGACAAATTTTCATAAAAAATGAAATGGCTAAAATTTCAACCAAACCATTTTTAAACTAAAATCGAAAATCTTCAAACGGAAATATATTTTGTTAACAAAGTAGTTTAATTTTCAACCAAGTATTTGAGTTTTCAACTAAAAAAGATAAATTTTCAACCAAAAATGGAATAGTTCAATTTTCAGTTTACAAATTACTTTCAGCCAAACAAAAAATAAAATTTCAAAAATATTATTAAATTTTCAACAAAAAAGAATTAATTTTCTACCAAAATATAGTTGAATTATCAACCCAAAAGGAAGAATATTCAATAAAACAGTTGAATTTTCAACCAAGAAAATGTCTTTTTAACCATGCTGTTGAATTTCCTACAAAGTAGATTGATTAATTTTTAATTAATTTCATTACAAGTTAATTACTTATATTCCTTTGAAGACTTCGAATGATCGGGATTACAAGTGGATTAATCTGGATTATAAGCGGCTTACCCTGCATTACAATTTAATTAATGAGATTACCTAAATTACTTCGAACTATCTGGATTACAGGTGGACTATATACAACATATACTTTAAAATCTCTTGGTTTTTAAACATTTCAAGGAAATATTTCGAAATATGTACATTTTTTATATTTCTTTTGTTAATGCTGACTTCTTTTAGCGAATATTTTTTGAACTTGCACCATTTATGTACGAAAACATTAAAATTTCTTGAATCATTTCTATCTTCGAAATGTTTGAAACTGGTCCATTGTTCGTGTCAGTTCGTAGTAGCAGTTTTTTGTGGCATATTTCTGGATATTTACGTTTAATGTCACTTTTGTGTATAATGAACTAAGGACTAGAATAAGAATTATATATACGTCTACTCCAAGCGTATCATTTTTAAGCTTGAAGAAAAACTAAAAACAAAGTAAAGTGTCGAAATTAGGGTTGTCCTCATTTTTCACTTTTCGAATTTCTCTGCTCTCATCCCCTAGTTTTATTCGAATACCCCAAAAAAATCACCTCCAATTTTGAGCAAAATCGGTTCATATTTAGGGGTGGCGCAAAGACCATGAATTTTCCCATTGATATTGTTCAGAATTCATCAGAGAATAAGAATCAATCATCATTATATTTATTTGCAGGGCACAGAAAAAAATGGTGACATGAATCCGTGTCAGCCAAAAGCAAATTTGCCGAATCCTCACCGTCTGATCTTACTACCGGTAAATACTATACATACACTTACGCTTTATTAGCCTTAAATCCATTAGCTCGAATATAAATGAATTTCTGTTTCAGGAGGGATCTAGCGTTCAAAATTATATCCAAGAACTGCGAAAACAGACAAATCAAGCTATACAACCTTACATTGTTTGCGTCAAAGGTTTGTACGGGAATTCTTCGCGCTATTTTTATAATTTTAGATTTTAAAGAAAAGTTTGGAAGAAAGTCTTTTGTAATATAAACTTTTTCAATTTAATAAAGAAATAGGCTTATAAATGCGTGAATTTATTTGTAATTGATAAATTCCTTTTTATTTAATTTTTAAAAATAATTCTTTTTTCACTGCGTAATTAGTAACTTTTCACTATTTCAATAGTGATTTTCCACTATTGAATAGTGGATATTTTACCTCCGAAATCACTATTAGCTCAGTGAAATTTCACTAATTTATTTAGTGGAATATTTTCACTAATTGAATTAGTAGTTTTTCACTAATTCGTAGTGACCCACTTCTCGCTAATTCAATTAGTGAAATTTCACTATGAAATAGTGATTTTTCACTATTTCAGATTTAGAGAGTACACTTATATATTAAATCTGAAACCTAGGTATATGAAATTGCCATTAAGAGACAATGTTATTAAATTTCATATACCGCATATTGATGATTTATCAGAAAAGTCAGATATTTGCACTTTACACAAATTAAAAACAATTTTGGCAGCAATTTTCAATTATAAATAATCAAACATAATTTGTTCTCCTAAATAAATATAAATTACTCTAGTTTTTAAGAGAAAAGGTCAATCAAACAAATAATTGAGAAACCAAACCCCAAGCACCTGTACTCATGTTAAAATTCTAACATTCACAGCGAATTTTAGAAAAAATGCCACCCGTACGTTGCACTTTATTTGTAAGTAGGAATTTAGTCGACGAATTTAAGGTTATTACCTTATTTTTTAATATTTGACCAGATTTGAAGGCATAACAGAACTTGTTGTTTTCACGCACTCTGTTTTACCGACTTTAATATACATGTATATTAATTTTACAACATGATGGTATATTAAAATTAATTTACGGTACATATATGCAAATTACTTTACTCATATGTATATTAAATTTCGGTGAGATTTTGTTAACAGTGAAAGTTTTAGCTCCGTCAGAAAATGTTCTTTTTTCCTCGCGGAGCAAGTGCCCTGAAAAATGATTCACATTTTTTTCGAAAATTTTCGGTCCAATAGTCGCCGAGATATGCAGCTGCAAATATGTCAATTATTTTAGTGCAAATTCAATTGTTTATAACGCTCTCACTTGAAAACGGGTCGTTGCATAAAAAATTTGTTCGAACATAAAAGTTTTGTTTTTCCATGAACTTTCGGAAAATAATGTTGGAAAATTTTTATCTTAAAAAATAATGTAATTGTTTAAAAAATGGTTGCACCAGGTTTCGAAAAATTAACTTCGACATTCATAAGCAGGGGACTTTAGCGGACTTTTTAAGCCATAGTTACTGCGTCGCACTTTTAGCGCATACAGAAGTGTTACTGACTACTCGATTATAAGAAGAAGTTATTATGATTGTATTTATTGATGGTTTCAAATTTTAAGATAATTGCCTCCTTTCTGAACTACCCCTACTCCTCTCTATTCAGGTCCCCCACTCGACTGGTGGGGGAATAGAGAGAAGACTACTACTTGGCTAGGCCCCCCGTTGATTTTGACCATAGGACGCAAGTCAACTGCAGCCAAGTTATTAAGTGGACGTCTGTTGTATGCTGAACAACTAAACATACATGTATTTAGACTTGTTGCCTATGGTTTTGAAAAAGGTCAAATCGATTAAAATCTATAATAACATCGTCATATTATATAATCTATATAACCATCGTTAGGCATACGAGAATGATCCCAGATCAATGACAACATTGTTTATAAATGTAGGATATTTTATTAAAACTGTCTTTGCAAAGGAATGTTCGTTGTTGTTAAATACCGCTACCCCTATCATGATGTTAAGATTCTAAGATGTCAACACTGCCATCAACATTTTCCGCTACACCTAGTAATCAATAGTTTCTTAATAATGAAATGCATAATTTATAAGGGGTCAATCATTGTCCAAAAGATTGTCTGCAACACCTTCTTACCGAGCGAGGATAGTTTCATCAATAGTGCAGATAACCACACAATTGGGATCACTTAACATGAATGAAAAAAAGGTGGTTAGGATTTCGGGAGCTGTTTGCCGCGTGATTCTAATACATGGATGCTACAGATCTTATGAAGACTCGGCGACAACGCGAAAGGTACAGTTGGCGAATGGTCTTGGTTTCGTATCCCGCTATTCCGCGGGATGGCACTCGGCTTGGACGTGCTCTTTGACTTTTTTCTTGGAATTCAAATGCGCTTCGGACCAGAGCGCCGCTTGCCCGCTTGTGCACAGTATATGTATATACGGCGTTACTCGTAAATACGGCGCTCCGAAAGCATCACGGCCACGTACAAAGAGGCCACGACGTCTCAATCCCGAGCTCCTTGGAGGGTCTCATGGTATATAAAGCTGGACTCTTGCAGCCCCCGGTACCCCCTTTGCGAAAGCGTGCAGTCTCGCGAAGGGGTACCACACACCGGGCCTCACAGATCACCCCGCTATCTTCGCGACCAGATCTCTCGGTCCGTCTGAACGAGAGCTACACACCAATGTCTACCTTTTCGCCTTCCCTCTCTACTTTCTTCAACTCCTTCCACTTCTTCTTCCACCTTTTAGCTTACCTTCTTCCTTACCACTTTTCGTGTTCTCCACGTCTTCGCCCTTCTGGCCATGCGCCATCGCCATTTCATACTTCGTATCTGTGTTTCGCTCCCTCCAGATACTTCCTTCTCGTGAGATACGGCGAGCAACGATCGAACGTAGCTTGTTTTGTCCCCTAAGCGAATCCGCGTTGACCACCCTTTGTTCATTCGTGCCACCGGCGAGTAAATAACCTTCGCCAAAGTGCAGAAACCATCATGGCTGAATACCCAGGTCACGATTTTACGTAGGTTCCATACACTCGCTGCGGAAAACAAGCCTGCTGGATTGATTAAGTACGTTCATTGCGAAGGTAACAGTTGAAAAATTGCGATTGTCATGGTACTCATAGGCAATATAGGCATCATCAAACAGCAAGAGTCATTTGACTTGACGTCAGATCACTCTTCCATGCATGTGTTTTTTGTTTGCATATTGATGGTTATTGCGTCTTTAAAATTCATTTCGCAGACAAGATGTGCTGCAATTCTTTGATGATAGTTGCAATATTTTGATGATGGATGACGTCACGTTTAAATTTTCGTTCTGTGGATATCAACACTACTCATGTTGCATTTTGTAGTTGGCTGGATTAATTTCTGAAGTATATCTTTACCAAGGTATGGGTGAAGTTTTTTGATATCCATTCTTATATTTCATCGTTGTCTTCAACATTTTTAGCAATACCATCAATACTTTTGATGTAGTTGTTAACTGTGTGCAGTGTTCTTATCCAATTCGGTGATAAAGAATTTATGAAGGATTTACCACTCGCATTTCATTCGTGGTATGATCACAGTCGAATAAGTTAATCATTGTCTAGAACAATGGCTACATCATTGTTTGCAACACCTGGAAATCAATAATTTCTTATTAAGCGAAACTTGTTTCGTTAAAACTGCGAATAACCTCATACATGTAATCGCGATCTCTAAACGTGATTAAAGAAAGATGGTTATAGGGTTTCAAATTATACTTTCTGGAAAGGACTTTTTAAAAGACTGTTAAATATGGTTCGATAATTTTTGTCCAAACGTGTGGTTTGGGCTTAACAAAAGTACATGTAGATGTTAGGCTGTCAATCATTTTCTGCATCATAATCTGAAACATCATTAAATCAATACTTTCTCACTAATGGAATGCATCCCTTCAACATTCGTATCCGCTGTCCACAACACATTGCCTACAAAGTTTCCGGAAACAATAGTTTATTATGATTAAAATACATTTATCTTAAGGATTAATGTGGTAATTACCAGAAATAAAATGAGTCTAAATTCTAAAGCGGATATTAAGACCATATGATTTCTAAGTAGTACAACTATAAATTAGCAGTTCTCATAAATTATCGCAAGGTGGTCAGAGTTTTAATCTAACTGATCACATTAAATCAATTTTACTGTACTGAAGATTTCAACAGAATAGGTGATAAACATCTTGGTCGGACGAAGAGGTAGTGAAAACAGGCACGTGCGTTACGGTAGAAGTTGCTAAACATCTTTGTCCCTCGCTCTCATGGAATTTGATCCTGCTACTACAGGCCTGCGAACAGTTATGGTAATGCAGAATGTCATTTGTTAATTTAAATATCGCGATAATCCGATCTACCTCTCCATTCTTCTCCGTATTGGGTAGTTTCGCAGCTTAACACTGGACCCTTTGCTACATAGTATCCGCTTTTATAAAAACCGAGCATACTTTAAAGTTAACAAGCTGCCTTTCAGAGAGAAATTTCTAATGAAGTTATTTTGTTTCCTTAATCAAACCATAAAAGAGATTAATGATTTTCAAAGAAATGTTTCACAGAATTTTAACTTGGTTTCATTCTGGATGCTCGCAGTCTTGCCTTGCTGGTAATTTGTGTTGAACTAATGATTTCACGTGGTATCTTTCTTTGGTGAAGAATGTACCTACCGTTCTTTATTCTTCACTCCAGCACACACGTCCTCTTCTTTCGTCCCATTCCTTGCTCTTCCCTCTCACCAAGCACTTTATTCTCTGTCGCCTTTTTCGCCGTCTCCTGCGTTCTTCTCGCTTTTGTTTCTCCGCTCTCCGACCTTTGGATGCCACGAACGCGCACACTAAACGGCTTTAAAATTTCAAATTAGCTTCAATCGCATTGCTGCGTGCTTGTCGTATCGTCCACGTACCTGAACGATGCAATTGAACTCCACTTGAAGTTCCTAACTCCTTAAAGCTCTAATCACTGAAAATCAGTGGCGTAGGGTGGTTTGATGTGTATTATACATTTTGATGATCTTCAATAAATATTTAACATACAAATTTATTTTTCATGGTGTTATTCTTAATCTAATACGACTCTTCAAAATGCATTTAAGGCAAATTAAAAAAAATCCTGCTTTTTTAATGCGATCATAATTTTGATTTGGCTACAATTTTCAGTTCGCAGCTAGCTAAGGTATCATTGTTATATATAACTTCAAGTTATCATTTACACTCTAGACTTGGATCCAGAAAATACACTACTCGTTTTTAAAATAATACCCCAGGATTAAGTGTGGTTGAATAGAATACGGATGGAAAATCAGCATCTTTTAATGCCATTCCTACGCAAGACGCAGTAATCTATTTATCTGAAGCTAATGATTCATCAGTCTGCATCATAAGGAGCTCAGCAATCTTAGTTTCGGTACAAATAAATTGGAGTTGCGAGAAACAGACACCATTCTTTATTCAAGCCTCGCAACCAATCTGAGAATGTTTCTCGTGCCCACTTGTCTTTGTCTCGAAGTCTCGTTTACGAATCGATGTCCTCCCGTTCGTGATTACGGGAGCGCCGGTTTGCATCGATCGGTTTGCACGAAGTGCAGAATCTTTCAACGTGGAAACGAATTAACGACCGGCTCGATAACCCTGGAAGATCGATCTTCCTGCCAATTCCCGTTAGAGAATCATGATCTTCGTGCGAGTAAAAGGTAGTCTGCGATTGAGAACGGTCATCTGAAGATTTCAGCGAGAAAATATAATATTGTATGCTGCTTTAACGATCGAAACGATGTCTCGATCAACTCGAGAAAACTTAAGGAGCACCATGTGAGTTGAATTTGTTCTCTTGTGCTGTATAATGTTGCTCTTGCTTCCTTCACTGATGCCAGAAGAAATGGGCTTACCGCCACTGTAGTTTCCACTTGACAGTCCAGTATCCCCTTCAAAACTGAGTTGTTTAAATCAGAGAAATTCAATTTGATGGAGGGGACAGTAATGAGGCCCTTTAAGAAGAGGACTGAAGAATTTCTAATAGGTTTCTAATTAAAATAACAGCATGCTAAATATTTTGACCAGGGAGAGCAAAATTGAACTAGATGTTGCTTTTTTGTCTACTGGTCTCCTAATCTACCGTGCGAAACAAGAAAGTGGTAACTATATATTTGAGTTTTGTTACCAGATTCGAAATTATTGTGTTCTATTCAAATATACTTTAAACAACTGTGAATTTGGAGCCAAATTCAAAATTTAGTTACCGCTTTCTTATTTGGCATGGCAGTAATTACAGTTCAATATAAAAGTATATAGCTCGTAGAACCGTTAAAATAAGACGTCTGCAAAGTAATGTTTTGTCATTTGGCACTTCGGTATCTTCAGTTCCTTTCAAGCGACAGCTACGATTGGATGAAGGATAAATATCGGTCATTCTGCTACAGTTTTTCCTTCAGAGATAAATCATTTTATGAAATTACGAAAATTTCGCACGTAGCAGTGAATGGATCGCGAAGTAGATAACTGTTACCAGCATGAAGCTGGTAATGATCCCATTACTGAGACAAATGAGGCAGACCTTGTCGTAAATAAAAGGAACGTCTGGTCTTCTCGTGTGAGCTTCGAATAAGTGCGACCTCCAAAGTCTCTCGGGATCTTGGGTCGCGGATATAACTATACGACTTAAGTAAGGGAGCGGGGACCTAAAAAGTTTTAAACGCGAGAGCAAACACAATTAGAGGCAGAGCCGGAAGGGCTCTTCCTTCTCTGACCCTGGACTCTGCTCTCAAATGACTCGCGTAAGGGTGAGGAGAAGAGGGCCTGGAAAGGTAAGAAGACAAAAGGAGAAACGATGAGAAGAGAACGAAGAAGACTCAATCCCGTGTGGTGATCTTTAGCGGTAACTAAGGAGGAAGGAGACGTAATAGCCAATCACGCGGCGGGCGCAAAAACCCCGACAAGAGGCATCGTAAAGCGAATGGTACTCGGCATCGGAACGAAATGAGGGCCGAGACCGGCCGGTCGCGAAAAGGGGGGGAGGGGCAAAAGAAGGACCCTCTCACTCAACCCCCTCTATCTACAACTCTCTACCCCATCAGAAGTGGGGGAGATATTAATTAGAATAATTGCTGCTAACAGGCTCGTTAGCGTTGAACTGAGATAGCAAACGAGCGCGCCCGGGATGCGAAAATAAAACGAAACGTCTCCGGTCCCCGGGCAAAACCGAGCACGTTGCTTCTCTTTCTTTCTTTACATTTGCCTCGCTTTATCTTGCTCTCTCTTTACACGCACACGCACACTCTCGCTCTTCTCTTCAGAACACCAGAGAAACCCTTTTCTCTCTCGCAGGAAGAACGCCTCAATCAGCGACCGCTTAAACACAACGTCATTTGCATATTTCTCCAAGCAGTAGGAATTTACTACGAGGCTTCTGAAACCATGACCCTAAAGAATAATTCATTGGTAACTTAGTGTAGCTCGATTGAAGAGTTTATCCATTGAAATAAAATTTCAAATAAATCAATAATTTGTAAGGGGATACTGAGATTTGTGCTGAATCCACGACCTTAGTAGTTGAATCATGAATTTTGTCTACTAAAAATCCTCTTACTGTATTTTTCAATCAGCGACCACTTAAACACAACGTCATTTGCATATTTCTCCAATCAGTAGGAATTTACTACGAAGTTTTTGAAGCCATGACCCTAAAGAATCATTCACTGGTAACTTAGTGCAGCGCAAGACTTTTCTTGATCTGAATCCCGATTCCTTTGCCGCTACCACCGCACATCGAAAGGTGCAAGTAAGTTTCGCCTCAAGTCTCTAGACTTATGTTTATGATACCTCGGCATACCAAGAACGAATCGCTATTCGCTCATTGCTCGTGCGAAAATGTCGAGTTAGATTGTAGATCAATCTGACTTAAACGATGGGTTGAAGATGCCTTTCGACCTCGCCGGTTATTTACGCCAGTCGTGAAGCAGCGCATATGCTGAATTGCTGATGCTTGACACATGATGCACGCCTTGTACACCGATTACTTCTTATTCTTATTTGGAACTAATTGTTTTTACGACTTACTCGTTATGATCATCGTTAAAAAAATATTTTACGCGCAATACCACCACGTTAGCTAGTCATTAGTTTCGAGGACGAATGAGCAAGTAACCTTGAAGTAACAGGCGCGAAGTATTGTATAGTAAAACTGAATAGAAAAGTTATTCAAATTCGAACCTTTAAAGTCTGCCAATATAAGGAAGTATATCCAAAAAAATTGCATGTAGACGTATCCAAATGAAAAGGTTCCATCCCGGAGAAACCAAATGACACGGTGCTAACTTGTGGAGACCAAATGAAAAGGTGCTATTTTAGGGCGCTGATGTTTCCAATACAATTGATTTGGGATTTTGAAACTTCAAGAGTTTTCTTTGATAAGGCGGATAGAAGTAAGCTTTATAGGAAGTCCTAAGAGTATGGAGTAAAAGGATGGCTCCTAAAAGCAATAAAATCACTATATACAGGTAGCAAAGCGAGTCTAAGGGTGAATAGGAATTTGAGTGACTGTTTAGATATTATGCAAGGTTTTAGGCAAGGATGCGTTATGTCCTCACGGCTATTTATTATATTCATGGACAACTGTCTAAGAATGGCTCTCCTCGACGAAGAAGGTGTGGATCTCGGGACAGTGAAGGTACGTGGTTTAGCGTTCGCAGATGATGAGGTTATTATGGCAGAGTCAATTGAAAACTTGCAGAGAATGTTGAGCAAATTAAATACAAGCATGAAGAACATGGGCCTCAAAATCAACGTAAATCAAACAAAAATGATGTATTTTGAAGTAAATGGTGAGAAAACAGTATGTAACATGGCCATAGACGATGAGCGGATAGAACAAGTTGATAAGTATTTTTATCTCGGCAGTTTATTCACTTATAACGGAAAGATCAATGGAGAGATAGAGAGGCATGTAAACGAGGGTAGGAAAGCTATCATCAGGAGAAGATCCATTATCAGAAGTAAAAATATAACAAATAAAGCTAAAATGGCAATATTTAATTCTGTACTTGCACCCACTGTGCTGTACGATAGCGAGACCAGGAGTTACCAAGAAAAGGATAGAAGTAAAGTTAATTAGCGCGGTTGGCATGCAATACCTGCGCAATGTGCGGTAAAGCGCTAATGGACAAAGTCAGTAATAAGAGGATTCTCAAAGAATGTGGTGTAGAGGAGACACTGTTTGACAAGAGTGAAAGAATTTTTTTTGAGATGGCTTGGGTATGCTTGGAAAATGAAAGAAGAACGACTAATGAAACAAGTATATCTAGGTAAAGTAAATGGTAGCGTACCCAGAGATAGATCGAGAAAATATTGGTGGGAATATGTGAATGAGACCCTAAAACCGAAAGATATAAAAAGCTATAGAAACACAAGAGCTTGAATGAGAAAATGTATGAACGTAAAGGGAGTTGAAGTTTTCTGTCAGGAGAGGAAAGTGTGGCGTAAAATAATGTATAAGAAATGTGTGATGAAGAGTGTCAGTGGAGTAAGAGACGCCTGTAACGAAAGATCTTGGATACTAATGTGCTCGAATGGAGAGCTTTACAGACTGAAATTGTGAAGCTCTTCGCCTGGGGTGCTTGCTACAGAGATTGATCAGCGACCTGGGTCGGAGCAGTGCTGCGAAACGAAAGTGCTATTTAGATAAACAACACGAGAATTCTAGATCAATCTAAAAATCTATATCCCCCCTTTATACCGCCTCATACAATTCCCTTCCTCACTTTTTCATATTAACTCCCTGATCCCTGCCTAGAACCGAGTGAGTCACGCTTACTCTAAAAGAGATTTGACGTAATGTTATACTAATAATAATGTAATAGGCAAAAAATAATTGGCAATAATAGAGGTGGCCACCTTCCATGCTCGCGGCCGCTGTGTAAGGATAACAGTGGTAAAAGACGAACTCCAAACTATACCATGCTCCTAATTTTGTACCTACTACAATTTCGTCGCAACAGATTTTAAAACACATCAGGTACTTGACTTACTACCTGTTTCAAAAATCCTGGCCCCTCTACAAATAATTGAATAACTCAATAAAAAAAAATCGCTTCAAAAAAGGAAAAACAACTTGTTAATCCTCATTTTATTACGAATAAGTACAATAGAATTTGATCACGATGCGTCCTCAACTTTCGATGCAAAATGGCACTGAAGATAAAAAAACGTGGATAAAAGTACCTTTTATAACTTGGTCAACTTTCGACCGTTGTATTTCGTGGAAAAATGCATGAATTCTTTCGAAAAAAATAGAGTAGTTACCTTGAAGTTTTATTTATGAGTACATTTTCGAAAAATTCGAAAATATTTATAACTTTGGTGTCGGCAGTAAATAAAAGCAAAGGATGCTAACTCAGCTTCTAATCAAGCTGGAAGACTCTACTGAGGCTTACAATTTTCCAAATAAATGAAAAAACTAAATAGTGGATTTTTAAAAACAGTTAATTACATAAATAACAGGTTATCGCACATCATGCCACGCTGAAAAAAACAGTTCTCGTTAGTTCACTGAAGTTAAGCAGCGTTGGGCGCGGTTAGTAATTGGATGGGTGACCATTCCGAGAATACTGTGTGCTGTTGGCATATTATGGGTGTGGTGAGCCCAAACTTGTAGTTATTTATAACTACAAGAAAACTATCCACCTAGAAACACTACCCGAATCGGGTAGTGTCACGTCAACCCTGAAAGGGAAATGGCTTAATGGTATACATACATACATACATGGTTTTCCGTTTTTTTTGGGACTGGAGGCACAAAAGAAGTCGATGATACTCTCAGCGGGTTCCAGGGTATCGATGTCCTGCTTGATCCTTCCCTCATAAAGTGTCCTTTTTTTTCTTCAACTTTCGTACATCTGGTAGAATGTCCCGCGTGGGTCAACCGACTTTGAAAATAGTGGACGGCAACCCCTTCAACGTATCGATTACAATTGAGGTCGACTACCGTAGAGAAAAAGAAACAGAAAAAAATAATATGCAATAGCGTATTATTGATGTAATTAACTGTATTTAAAAATCTACCATTGAATTTGTTGATTTTTTTTTTAAATTGTAAGCCTCAGTAGAGCTTTCTAGCTTGATTAGAGGCTGAGTTAGCATCCTTCGATTTTATTTACTGCCGACACCAAAGTTATAAATATTTTCGAAGTTTTCTAAAACGTACTCATTAATAAAACTTCAAGGTAACTACTCGATTTTTTGCAAAAGAATTCAGGCAGTTTTCGACGAAATACAACAGTCGAAAGTTGACCAAGTTACAAAAGGTGCTTTTAACTACGTTTTTTCACCTTCACTGCAACTTTGCATCGAAAGTTATGGACGCATCGCGATCGAATCATATTGTACTTATTCGTAATAAAATGATAATTGATAAGACGTTTTTCCTTTTTTGAAGCGATTTTTTTATTGAGTTATTCAATGATTTGTAGAGAGGCCAGGATTTTTGAAACAGATAATATTCGGTGGCTGATTATGAAAAACCGGGTTCACCCGAGAACAAGTAAAAGAACACAATAATAAAGAATTTGCCACGTGGTGTTAGCACTTTTCATTTTATCTCCATGAGTGAGCACCTTTTCATTTTGTCTCCATGAGTGAGCACCTTTTCATTTGGTTTCCACGAAATGGAACCCTTTCATTTGGACATGTCGATATACGTAAATCCTATGGGACGTATCTATTTTTTCAAAGAGTTCTATCCGGCTCGAAGGACTACTTGCATTACTGAAGCGTAAAATTTAAATTCGGTTTCCTCGAATATCTGTTTTCGGATCATTGAGACAAAAATAACTGTATGAAGTTGCATCTGATTCTTGAAATATATATGGTAATGAATCAAATAACTAATCAAGCTAAAGAAATAGCAAGTCTAATTTCCATGAGTGTAGCTATTAGAAGGCGACATGGAAAATGATATATGTATCCGTTGAGCGTCTGGAGTTAAAAATTGCGATTTAATTGACGACGAAATTGCCACTGTTTGTTTTAATTACGACATAAAGTCAGTCAGAGCAGGAGTTTTTTTATTGCGGTTCCAGGGAAGGAGACAGAAGTTCGGCGGACTGAAACCCAAAGACAGTCATAAATATAATACGAGCGTTGCACGTGGGCGCACGGAATAAAATAAAATAAAGTAGGCAAGTCGAATCCTCATCGGACCCACAACGTAGCCTGTCAAAACACGAGAGATTCGCACCACGTCGTCACGTTAATACGATAGCAGGGCGAGCTTCAGCGTGTAACGATGGCGTACCCCACGTGTCCAATCAACGTGTTTCTTTGGCGAGGCCACCGCGTCCGTCCATGAAGTTGGAAGCTCGAAGCAGTCCAAGCTCGATCTCACAGAGGAAGGAGGAAATAAGAAATATCCTAATCAGCATGCGTCCCGTCCAGCCAATTAGAAATACTCTGTTTTACCGACTGTCACGAAGAATCGCGTATTGAGTTGTATCGGCCGAGTTATGTTCGCTTCGTTAGTCGGATCCCTGGAGCTGGAACGTCCCTTCTCTTCTATACGGCATTGCTGTATGGGCCGGTGCTTGATTTACGGCCAACCGAGTCAACGGACTCCTTGGTAGTAAGAGAGACTGCTAATAGTCTCTCTATGGCCTGGCTGCCCCGCAAATATTCCGCTCTCTAATTGGAATTGATTAGGAAGGCCCCGGCTCGCTGCGGAATAAAGACGGAATTGCTGACCGACCGAACAACCAACCAGATAGTGAACCAACCACCGGCCGCGTTAGTCCTGGTGGCTTCACCAAGAATCGAAGGCGGACGTCCCCAAGCTTGTTGCTCAGCTTCCCCCCTAATGACATGCGAGAGAAGAGCATCTCGCCTCGGACGTCGCATGGCTTTTCCTCTGACAGACTCTTCCAGCCTCTTCCCTTCCTTTCCCGCCGGGGATGATTTGACCGTAAATCCCAGCAGTCGTCGTCTGCTTTTTCTCTTTCAGAGAAGAGTACTGAATCTTTAATGCTAGCAACACACAGCTTCAGACTTCCAGACTCAACCCATAAAATCCACACCCTCTCATCTAAAGAATCGCTTCCGAAGAGATTGTTCAATTGCCATTCTAATAACAGTGATATATGTCTTCTTTTTTGCCCCCACAAGAATACAACAAGATTCTTAACACTAGGTACAGACGAGTTGATGATGAACTTTTACTCCCATCCTATTTTAAATCTAATTTGTTTTTATGTTGTCTCCTATGCCTTGTGTGTTTTTCGCAAAACATTCAAAAACCCTCTAAATATCTTTCTTTTATCTATATAAAACATAACCCATCAAAAACAATCATTTCTAATTATTACTTTCAATGGTCCTATGGGCCGGATAGAAACTGTTATGACAGAATTTAGTAAAATTTGACGGAGCCATTTGGATGCCAGGTGACTAACACCCTTAATTTCTCCTTTCCAGTTGTGTCAGCTGTTTCTTTTAAAACACGAATAACATCTTGACTAAACGCAGCGATACTTTATGGCGAATGAATTCAGCGAATCCAATTCTGATATCCTGCAAAAATATTAATATCGCCGCGTGTATACATATTCACTTATCGTGGAGTACAATAGTCGTTATTCAAATTTCGCGGCCGCTGCATTTTATGCCGGGCCGAGGTGGCCCGAAAGGGCGGCGTGCGTATACGAGGCCGAAGATCGTGAATCGAGATTTCGAGGGAATTCGACGTCGAATCCCACTACGTGTCGAGGGTCTTTCGAATTTAAAATTCTAATCTTATGATTTGTGGCGGTTGCCTGATACTTCTGACGGCGACTGTACCAGGAATGACTCCATTAGCTGGACTTTGCCTAAAGCCGCTCCAGCCGATTGCACTCCTAGTTTTAAAAGAGACCTTCCTTTGTTTGCTTTTCACACTAGTAAGCTCTCAAAATCGGTTGAATGAGAAGGTACCACGAAGAAGGAATAATTTGATCGCATGCCATTTCCATTAGGCGTCAGATCAATTCATGATTTTTTGCCCATTTCATCCGAAACGCCCCTCGTTAAAGCAATCCTCGAATATTCGAAACGATTTCGAATCCCTTATTTATTTTAATTGGATTGTTATTTCTGACTTTTGTGTGGCAAAGTATTTTGATTTGGGGATTGAAGAGTTAGAGCAGTTCTCGGCACATCTGTTTGGGGGCGGATCGAGTCTTCTTTCTCATTAAGTAGAAATGATTTAAGGGAGGAGCACTGAAGCAGTAATTCCTACCGTCTATTTTCCATTTTTTGGATACGTCACTGTACAAATTTTAAATGAGATACAAAAGGATAAAATTTTTTTGTGAAATAGGAGTTAAACTCTCTTTGATGTCGATCCCATTTTACGGTTTACTTTGACGCTTAATTTTCTGTGTCGTTTGTAAACTAAATTGTCGGTATAGAGGGAATTAAAGACACTGAAAATTGAATCCTTAGGGTCTACTTAAAGACGAGTATATATCTGCGTATTGTTAGTGCTGCCTTAATTAAACCTACTTAATTTTCTTTGAGGTCCGCGCCAATGCTCCTCGTAATTAGTACGGGCGCGCATGCCGCTCCTCCTTAGGCTCGCCGGTAACTCCTTTTGTTTGTCTTTCTTCTCTCTTCTCTCTTCTCTTTCCACCCCATTATACTCTACTTTACCTCCGTTTCCTCCCCTTCACGCAAACGGAAATCGTATTTGCGAGACACTCTTCTTGGCATTCTTCACCGTGATACGGAACGTAACGTGATAAAGCATCAATCGTCGGTGTTGCAATGTGCCATTAACATTTTTAGAATTGACGTCGTTCCTCGGAATAAAACCACTGTTTTATCACGGGAGACGTAATTTATTGTAAATTAAAGTGGGTAATATTTGACATTAGTTTATTCGGGTTTCAGTCTTTAATAATCAGTGAAAATAATTGGAGATCACGCACCATATTTTTCGTTTTGATACAATATTATTCCTTACGTGCGAAGGTCCACATTATTGCAATAACTTTAAATTCGTAATTATCCAATTTTTGAAGCCTGAAAATTTTACATTTCAACTGTTCACAATTTTTGGATTGAACAGGCTTAATTTGGAAAGTTGTATGCGCGCTCCACTTGACAATTTGAAACTTTCTACATATTACATTTATAGTCTACATCTAAAATGTTTAAGTGCTGTAGACTCTACAGAACTTAAACATTTTAATTTTAAATAGCAAAATTTTGAATAATTCATGTTCGAGGAATAAAAATGTAGAATTTTTTTATTTCTACCATTTTAAACTTAAAATTTAATCATTTCCAACAAAAAAGATTTGAGGTTGAATTTTCTAAATTTTCTTCTAACAGTGGTTAGTTTCTAATTTGAACACATCGGGCGCATCGACCGTATATATATCTGTGAATTTTTTCAGATTTTTCCTAACGTCGACCGCTTTCTGGGTACAGGTGAAAGTCGAAGCTTTAAAAAGGGGACCGAAAAAACTCTGTTTTTTGGGATGTTTTGCCCTCTAACTATTGACAAAAATTGTTTAGGATAAAATAAATCATATCGTTGAATTCGGTAAACTTTAAGCTTTCAGATGCTTTTTATTAAACAATTCAAAGATTTTTTTGAGCAAGTTGCAGTCAAAAGAAGTGAGGGGCCTCGACTTTTGGCCCCGACATTAGTTTAATTGCAAACGCGTTGATATTGAAACTTTTGAATTTTAAACTATTCCGAATATTAAATTCCTCAGTATCTTAACTATTTCAATTAAAATGTTGTTAACTAATACAGACTTGGCAGCTTATCTTACACTTTTTGATCAAGATTCGCGGTAGAGAATAGCCGCTAAGTACAAAAAAAGCTACTAAGAATCCTTATCTGGAATAACATGTATTTGGATCTTTTTTTTATTTTCGGCACAATTCCGAACCGATTTATGAAACTTGGCAGCTGAATGACCAACCATAACAACGCCAAATTTTAACGTGAAGTCAGTAGCAACAGATTCACAATACATATTGCTGGAATTTTCATTCTGTTGAATATTCTTTACGGAAATAAAGTGAAATTATTTTTTCTTCAATCATTGCTCCATTATGATAAAGAAAAAAAAGATTCTAGAGAATGAAATATATTTCTATAAAATCTTGCAGAAAATTAAATATCGGTGAAGCTCAGTATACATCTGCGTAGCCCCCCTTCCATTTCGAATTAAAATTTAAAAATACAATTCAAATTTTAATTGGATATTATGCTACCATTAAGTTGAATTAAGAAATAAATCAAAATAACTATTCAAATTATTTTTAACGAAAATTATCTAAACAATGAGGTCGCTGCAAAAAAATTTATTTGTTGTTTAAGTTTAATTTAAGATATAAAAATAGATAACCATTTTGACCATTAAAAAACAATAGTATGTTATGCACCTAGGGGGAAAAGAGGGACTTTTCCGACGAGTGTATGTTTTCAGTACAAGTCGTAGCAGGCGTGCACGTAGCGCGAGCCGTAGACGTGTACTGAAAACGTACACAAGTGGAAAAGGTCCCTCTGCCCCTTGGCGCATACGATATTTTTTATAACAAATGTACGATTTTAGACATTTCTCGAAATACAGTCATGATTTTAGCCCATATAGGATTTCGTATAAAGGAAGCATGATCGCAAATAAATTGTCGGTTATTCATGGTAATTTTACAGGTAAATATGGTAACTTACCATAAATTACCCGAAATTCAATTTAAAAAATGTCAATTGATTTCCGGAAATTTATGAAAATTTTCGATAATTTATGGTAACTTGAGATAAATTACCCAAAATACCATTTTTTTTTTAATTTCCGAAAATTTTTGGTAATTTACGGTAAATTTAATCCGATATCTATGGTAACTTTCCACCAATTACCGCAAAATTCTATTATCTGCAACCAAAATTTCCTTACAGTTTTTACGGTGTGTGGGCTGACCATCGGAAAATTCGAGCTCATAGATTTGTCATTTACATTATTCACCTCTGACGTCACTTTTCATTCCCTACGGAGTAAAAAGTGGAGCTTAGCCCGATTCATAGGCGCCGAAAAGGGCTGAATACATGCATGTGACATAAAAATTTTCATAAAGTCTTTTTTTATGTCATTCTTAATTGTGTACATTTTTAAATATGCAACTACAGTCACTACATGGTAGAATTTCTTGGAACGGCGCGCCGCGTTAAGAAATCTGTCAAATGTTTCGACTTTTTTTATTAGAGATGCAGCGGAAGTTAGCCAATAAGGCCATTAAAATCAACCTACACTTTTCTTCTCTAATTGTTAAAAGCGATTCAACGACTCAAGGTCCTTGTAATATTTAAAATATTACTCTTTTTTTATTTTGCCCAAAATAAAATATTTAAACCGCATTTTCTTACACCAATGTAAAGAGTAGATAATTTATTATTGCAAAATGCAATTCTTGTAAGTCATAGAATCTGTGAATGAGACAATAATCCGAAGAGACATAAGAAGCCATAGAAACACAAGAGCTTGCATGAAAAAATGCATGGACGTGAAGGAAGCTAGAGTAGTATGCCAGGACAGAAAAGTGTGGCGACAAATAGTTTGTAAACGGAGTGACAATAGAGTGAATGACGCCCTAAACAAAGACCTTGGATACTAATGGGCCCATGTGGGGAACCACACATAACAATTTTGTGCGGCTCTTCCCTTGGGGTGTTCGCTAGAGAGATTGATCAGCAACCTGGGTCGGAGCAGTGTTGCGGAACGAACGTGTCATTTAAATAAATAACACGAGAATTCTAGATCAATCTGAAAAATGTATACCTCACACCTATATACCTATCTACCTTATACCCATATACCCATCTGCACACTACTATTTTACAAGCGAGCAAGTCACGCCTGCCCCGAAAGGGAAATAGCCGTGTATGGTTCGTGTATGGACCTCATTAATTTAATTTTTTCAATTTAGTAAATATATTTTGTCACCTTAAATATTAAAAATGATACAGTATTTTTTTTTCATAGCACTCTCTCCTTGACACAAGAAAATATTCCATTACATTTCTTTATTAAGCGAGTCTTGATCAATTGTATTTCAAGCAATAACTGTCACTTACGTATTTTCCGAATATACGCACGACTTTCTCCCTTATGTGATCACTTATTTTGAAGTTCGGTTCATAAATCCAGTATAAATTCTTGTCGCTTGATAAAGTAATAACGGAAGGAGAGATTTGGGAAACCTCGCTCGTTGATATATTTAAGCTCAGCAAGTTTCGTCGTATTGACGGAGCGCGTCTCTTGCTACATTGTAACGTAATGGCGGGGATTGAAAATTCAAATACCGCCGCCATTAAACTGAATAACGAGGAGCTGCAGCCGTTCGAAATATGAACACGGGTATGATTTGCGGCCTCGTAAACCCGTTCATAACGAATAATAATGTCACCACGGTGGCGACGACAACGGCGGTGGCGGCGGCGGTTGCCACCCGCCAGGAGGTGTTACTGCTGAAAATCCACCTACAATATCGCCCAAGACTTTTTTTCATGTCTCATAACGCCTTACCCGCTGAAATTAAATAATAAAATATTCTCCACCTCCCCGAAAGTCGTTCGCTTCGCTCCTTTTCGTCGCCTGGAGTCGCCCAGCTTATTTCCGCTAAGACATTGCCCGCAAATCAAGCGATGAATTATTCGAATGACTCGCAGGTGTTTTACGCTCCACCAAACCAAAAGGAATTACGTTGAAAGTAATGCCTTACGATTCATAATACGATTCAATTCCATATATGCATATGTAATGTATGTTGACTAGATTTATGTCAATATAGCGTCATAGCGATCAGATTTTTTAACTTATTTATTTAGCATTCTCATAATGACGTAAAAAGTTGAATCTATTTCAACAAAATTTAATTTAATATTTTAGGACACTCAGGAGGATGGTAGATATGGATTCTGATTAAACCTTATAATTATATATGGATCACAAAATAAATTAGGACAAATTTTTTGTCATGAATATAATCTTTCATTTTTTTTCTTGTGAAAATTTATGAATCAGGGACCCAACGGAAATTAAAGGCACTAAAAGTAGTCCCTGGCATCATATGATTATATTGTGGGGTCTAGCGTTCTTTAAAAAAAATTTGATGAAATGTCTTACTATTTAAAATAAGAAATATTGTTCACCAGGCAAACGTGCCTCTTTAAGATTTTTTTAGGTCTTTTACAATTTTCTAAAATTGCAGACTCATTTAAATAATAAGTATGGGAGAATATGTGAAATTTGTATTATCAACAATAAAAATTGTCATCACGATTTGTATTCCCAAACTTATTTTTAAGTTTGTATTTGGGAAATGATTACTGAGACACAAAAGGAGAACACATCCATCTGGTAAACAAATATTTTTATTTTGAGTCTTTTCGCTCGTTTTTCAGATAGATTTTTGTTTAAAAAGTAAGACCAATTTGATTATTATTTTATTATTATACCATTAAGCCATTTCCCTTTCGGGGTAGGCGTGACTTGCTCGGTTGTAAAATAGTAGTGTGTATATGGGTATTGGGTATATAGGTATATGTATAGGTATAAGTTAGGTAGGTATATAGGTATAAGGTAGATAGGTATATAAGTTTTAGGTATAGATATTTTAGATTGATCTGGAATTCTCGTGTTATTTATTTAAATGACACGTTTATTCCGCAACACTGCTCCGACCCAGTTTGCTGATCAATCTCTCTAGCGATCACCCCAAGTGAAGAGCCTCACAAAATTGTTATGTATGGTTCCCCACTTGGGCCCATTAGTATCCAAGGTCTCTGTTTCAGGCGTCATTCATTCTATTGTCACTCTGTTTACAAACTAATTGTCGCCACACTTTTCTGTCCTGGCATACTACACTAGCTTCCTTTACGTCCATGCATTTTTTCATGCAAGCTATTGTGTTTCTATAGCTTCTTACACTGAAAAAAATTCTTAGTAGATTTGACTACTTTTCAACTAAGT
>CAKNYM010051100.1:105782-128637 GCA_932195095.1 Andricus curvator
TTTTTTTTTTTTTTTTTTTTTTTTTTTTTTTTTTTTTTTTTTTTTTAATTTGAAAAAGAGTTATATATAGATATAGATGAAATTCGCTCCTGGTTAAAATATTAAAATAGTTATAATAATTGAACTGCAATATTATAAGTTTTAGGGAGAATTTAAGATGCATTTAGGAGTCTTTGAAAATGACGCGTCAATGCAATATTATAATTTTTAATCCCTGGCAATTTGCGAAAAGCTTTAACATGAAAATAACAATTGAAAATTCCTACTAATGGAGAGCGGGAAAAATCGTAAAATATTTGAAAATCTTTGAAATTTCCTGAGGCGTTATTATTTTCTTCAAATAGGTTCTTTAGGTGTGAAAAAGAGTTATATATAGACATACATTAAATTTTCTCCTGCTTGAAAGATTAAAATAGTTATATTAATTAAGCTGTAATATTATAATTTTTATTGGGAGAGTTTAAAAATGCATTTAGGAATCTTTGAAAATAAGGCATATATAAACATATATATCAAATTTGCTCCTGGTTGAAATATTAAAATAGTTATAATAATTGAACTGCAATATTATGATTTAAATCCTTAAAAATCCGAAAAGCACTGAAATTAATATTGAGAAGAAGAAAATTTCCAATAACGTCGCAAATAGAAGTTAAAAGTTCGGAGTGATTTAGAAAGATTTTTTAGGCATAATCTCGGATAAGTTAAAGAAACCTCTGAAATACCGTTATTTCCATCGTACGTTTTTCCGTTCCGATGTTCGTACATTAATACTGGGTGATAATTTAACTGGTAGGCCTGTTTCCCAAAAATTGTTTTTGAAGTTTTAATAACATGGTAAGCAAAAAAATGTTCGTAGAATACCACAGTTTTATAAACAGTACAGCAAAATAAAACAGAGTTGTTTTCGCAAGAAATTAAAATTTCCCTTATTTTTCCGAAAACTGGGTACTGTTCATCATCGCCCAGTTCGTCGACAATAATCGTAAAATCGTTTGCATATTTAGTGTTAAAAATGGTTACAAAGTCAGCCACGAGATAATCGTCCGGTGAAAAGTTAGTTAGACTCGTTAAAATATTGGAGGATTTCTCACTTAACTCTTTTAAACTGGAAAAGCGCGTTAACGACGACTAAAGACGCCAGCGTCAAATTGAAACTAACCAAGCCTAACGGCTAACTCAGAAGACGCCATTGCCCCTTACGTCATTTGTCGACGCAGGCGCCCTCTACAACTTCACTATCCAGATATTGCATTTGAATATCTCAGATCTTAAAAATCTAATATCCAAAGCTGTTGTCCGGCAATATCTCATATATTGAACAAAAATTTTCAGATCATACGCGCCAATATCTAGATATTGCGAATGACTATCCTCATTTTCATTATCTATTTTCGAATATCTAGTTTTCTCCGTGCGGAATTGCTCGTGAAATGAGTTGTTTTGGAAAACGATAAATTTTATTTAAAAAATTGATATTGAACCAAATTTCATGAAAAAATGCCATATTCAGAAGGCCATAATTTTGGTTCTATTACAGCTAGAGCATTGTTGTTTTTTAGATCTACTCAAAATTTAGTCTTTTTTAAAAAACTTACTGGCAACTTTCACCTAAAACGCTGAGGAAATGAGTTCTTTTGAAAAACGAGAAATTTTATTTATAAAATTGATGTTAAACAAAATTTCATAAAAAAGGGTCATATACAAAATGCCATAATTTTTGTTCTATTAAAGCTAGAACAATGTTTTTTTTAGATCTACTCAAAATTAAGTCTTCTTTAATTAATTATTCGGCAATTTTCACCAAATATGCATATCTGCATAGAGATATGCATTCGATTAGATAGAACATTCGATTTTTTTTCATTTTGCAGAAAATTTCAAACACTTTATATTCTTGTTACGGTATTTGGGACATACGATGAACTGGAATAAGGCAATTTTCAAAAAACGGATCTTTTCCCACTTTTTTCACCATTTTTCAAAAATATTGAAGGGTTTCATTTCTCGTAAGATGTTCAGCACCTGTAGCCCTTTTTTGGATGCCAAACTGAATGGTTTGAGCCAATGAAATTCCACGTTTAACTTTTTTCATTAAAAAATGTTGATTAACCTCTTCAAAAAAAAATCAAAAAAAGAGTTTTCTCAAAAAGGGCCCAAGCGATTTTTTTCTTTTTGGGCTCAAAATGATCGTGGGGAATTCCAGAAGTATATTCAGAAAAAAACCGGCATATGCAAGCCCTTTTAGGTTGAAGTCAGTCGAGGCACACCGTGCTGTGTTATAATGGTCTTCCGCAAGAGGCGCTATAAGAATACGTTATCTGAAGTGCTATAGGATGTGGGCACGGAAAAATGGGGGTACAATTTTCCGAAATGGCCCATAGAGTTGGATCTCCTTATACTACTTCGTGGTTTTGCATGTATGTGTAAAAAAATTGTTTCTAAGTTAAGTAATGAAGTATGAAGCAATTGACAATTTATTGTCAGAAAAAATTTAATTGCCTATATCAAATTAATTCCACGCTCTGTATGCACATGGCGCTGTCACCGACCGTAATGCACTAACGGAGAAAATTCAAAAATACCATTCATAACATACTTAAATATATAATAATGAATTAGAATTTAATAAATATAATAAAATCATCATCATAGTAAAATAATTATTCCAAAAGTACTTTGCGAAACCGGCCGTACAAATAGACACTTCGTAATATACTGGGTGTTTTTTTTAACTTGAGACATCAAAATATCTCAAAAAATACGCATCCTATGAAAAAAATATCCGTAATAAAAACTTTTTATTTTCGAGGGAGAAAAGCGACTTTGAAAAAATTTACCCCACCCCAACCCTCAGGAGGTAGGAGTGGGGGTAACTTGATGATTTAAAATGGGAACCCCAATTTTTTATCACAGATTCAGATTCTCCTTTATGATATACGTAAGTTGTATTCGAAAAATTAAAAAAAAATTTGCTTCCTGGGGGGGGGGGTAAATTTGGTCAAAGTCGCTTTTCTCTCTCGAAAATAAAAACTTTTTATTACGGATATTTTTTTCATAGGATGCGTATTTTTTTTAGATATTTCGATGTCTCAAGTTAAAAAAAATCTGCCCGCTTCACGGGCACATTCTCATCGCGCGTGGCTCGCTTCGCACGCAAGTTTGAGCGCGCCTGGGGCGCGCGACTGTTGGATCTCGCGCTTCGCGCTCGGTCGTATTTACATCGCGCTCTACGCTCGGTTCCTCTAGATTTTTGAATTTCGTGTTCGACTTCGATGAAAAGAAAAAGTTTGTTTGCAAATATTATAAAATTATCAAAACCTCTACATATTAAGTGATTGTTAAATTTGTTTTTATTTTAGACTGAAAAGGAACTTTATTTACTCAAGGTTCTATCGACCTTAAGGAACACATTCTCATCCAGACACTCGCGCTTCGCGCTCGATATTTGATTTGAAAATCATTTGAACCTTGCGTTCCACGCTCGGTTCTGTGCACCGTATGATAGAAACAAAAAAGTTTGAGCGCACTTACGGCGCGCGATTTGTTCGTCGCGCTTCGCGCTCCAAAATACACTGATCGCGCACTTTGTGCTTCGTGTTATATTAAGTGTTCGGTGGTTCTTCATATACAAATTACTGAATTTGTATTTGATTTCAAATGAAAAATAATGATATAATTTAGGCGACAAATTTTATTAGTTAAAATGTTATTTTAGTTTGTGCCGTTTTTCAAAAAAGTTAATTTTTTTCATTTTGAATATATTCTCACAACAAAAATTGATTACAACTTTGTGAATCTTTTTTGAATGCACATTTTTTTCATTAATCTGTTTTCGTACCTTGCATTGTTTTTTCAAATTTTTTTTCTTACTGTCAATGTTATTTTCACGAATAAAACAAAAACTACGCATCCTATCAAAACATGATTTAGAACAAATTTGTACCTATTCTTTGGATAAAGAAATTTTGTTTTTGTCATTTTTTTCGTAGCTCGTGTTAATCGTCTAAAAATTTAATTTTTCTATTTTCAATGCTGTTTTTTACGAATAAAACAAAAACTACGCGTCATATCAAAAAGTGAATAATAACAAATTTGTAGATCTTTTTTAGGTGCATAATTTTTGTGAAATTATTGTTTGTCGTATCTTGCATAGTTTGACAGCAAAATTGAATTTTTTATTTTTCATTATTTTTTTTGTGTGATCAAAATTTGAATTTTTGATTTTTCAACAAATTCAAGGAGTTGTTATAAAAATATCTTTTTGCGTACTACTAATAACCGTACATAGAATTTTCAAATCTTTAAAAAAAGTGGTCTCAAAAATTTTCAAAATGTGCTCACTTTTTGAATTTTCATCGAAAATAGCTGGTTAACGAACTCGTCCTTTCTTTGTGGGCCATAAAAAAGTGTGCCAAAGCAAAATCCAATCTGATCGATCTTTAGAAAGTTATCGTGCCTTCACGATACTACAGACCGACAGACAGACAGACAGCTTGGTAAAAATCGTTTTTTCTTACTCAGGAGGTCTCAAAACGTGGAGATTTGATGAAAACCGACAAAGTCAAATTTTACATAAAACTAATACCTTCTCATTAGAATGAGAATGTAAAAGACACTCATTCTTTGAAAGTAAAATACCCATTTTTGATAATAAAATGGTTTAAATAAAGATTTCTACACAAATGTACAATTGAATTCAATTGTTTTAGATGGAAACATACGATTGACGTGGCAGTCAGCTGTTACGGTTGCGAATGGTAATACCATATGGCGCGAAATTTTCAAAGTGGTTCGGCGCGAGGTAGAGTTTTGTGACTTTTGTATATATAATATATATGTATATATGCGAGTGTGTCTACAATACGGTTAGAGAATACCTTGTGCGTTATTCAGTGGTCATTTGTGGAACTAGTAATCTGTCAGTGTAACGGCGTTTGGAAGTAATAATCTGTCAGAATAGCTGACACCGTTCGGTAAAGGGCTATCTAACGCTCACTTTTCAAGGGGCGTTGTAGGCGTTATAGTTATACAATTCTTTTATTTCAACCTATGTAACATTTTTTGTTGAATATTTTTGTGAAAATTAAGAATAGGTTTACCACTACCTTTATTTAAATCCCATAAAAAGTGATTTTTTACCTTGAAAGAAAATGGCGTAGCATTAATACTTTACATTTTCGAAAAGTGTTGGTCTCCTTCCGTTTGAATCGAATAAATGATTAGAAAGTTGTAATTGCTTTTTATGTATTGCGGTTTTACTCTGCGCAGATTAACTCAGTTGTTTCAGCATCAGACTGACAAGCTAGGACCAAATTCAACATAAAGAGGTTCCTTTGGAGACTTGAATCAGAACAGTGTGTAGGCGCATTCATAAACCAAGCGCTTGCAAAGTGGGGTTGGTAAGTTAGGGATCGATTTACAGTTATCGACCGATGACTTAAGACGAAGTTTCTGTCATAAAAATACGCCTTTATTTTTACAAGTTTGCTACGTAAAAGTTGTGTTATTAACTAGATAAAATGTCGAAGTGGGCAAAGCGAAAAATAGGTTTCTTGAAAAAAGTCTCCATTAAAATTGGGTTCCTTTGGAGGTCCAAGTGGTGGCTCCTTTGGAACAAATTCATCATGTTGTGTTCCTTTTCAACAAGAGGTATTCTTTTTTTGTTGCAGCTCCTTAGAAACCAGAAATTGGTTCTAATAGAAACCCCAGTTTTTTCTGTGAAAGTGTTTGATAGACTTATTTTAATTTTTTTTTCGCCCAACAATCTGCAGAAAGAGGCCAAAATTTCTTCTTCCTCCTTCGAATTCAGAGCTAGGGAAGGAAACGTAACGTCTTCGGTTTTGCATCCAACGAAAGTTCATCTTCTTTCGTTTATTTCGAAAGGGTAGAGAGGAAGGGGACAAAGGCTTGCCAGGAACAGAGAAAGACAGGCGACGACAATACAGCGGCCCCCCGCGCTTTGGGCTCTAATATATTGCCTTTGGCCGACATGACGGAAAAGTATTGGACCTTGTTAGGCCTACCTGTATAAGGGCCTAGAAGGCCCACCGTGCTCCGCTTTCCTGACTGCGGGAATTTTAATGCGAAAAATTGCTTCTAACTGAACAGCTTCCGCGCTTTCATGTAAAATCCTCCCCAGGTCCCCACTTTATAGATTTACGAAATTTCTAGTTTTCTTTATATGAAAACAACGACTGTGTCTTGCGCCAAATAGCCTTGCATGATATTTTAAAGATTTTATTATTTCGGCGTAACCGATTTCAATGGAAATTCAAAAATTTGAAAGTACTTTAAAATAAGTTAGGGGCCTTGCATGAAAGTAACGTAGCCGTTGGTTAAATACGGGTTTCACATTTGCTGTCCGTTTTTTCGCTTTCTAGTGAGTTCAGTGTGACCGTATGGTATGAGTTATACGTTTCAATAGTGAATCAAGAATAATAAAAAATATTAAAGTATCAAACGTTACAGCCCAAAATGACAGCTCTCAAAACAACGGAAATAGGATGATTTTTCACGAAAATAGGTGAAAATTAGGGAAATAAATTCTTGCAAATAAAATTATTGTAGGTACCCTATTGAATTCAATGAAAAACGCTAAAAGATCCTAGGATTTCAAGTCGTTATATATATAACGACTATAACGAATATATATTGCATTTTCAACAAAATAGTTCATTTTCGACCAAAAAAGTAGACTTTTCTACAAAAAGTTTAATTTTCCAGAAAGGAAGATGAATTTACAACCAAGAAAGATGAGTTTTCTACCATCAAAGATGAATTTTTTACTATCTAACATGATGAGTTTTCAACCAAATAGTTGAATTTTTGACAAAAAAAAAAGACTTTAACAAAACAGTTGAATTCTCAAAAATGAAATAGTTCAGTTTTAAAATAAAAAAATTAATTTAAGAAAAGAATTTTCAACCAGTTGAATTTTTAACCAAATAGTTAAATTTTCAACAAAAAAGTTAATTTTTCATCAACAAAGATGAATTTTCAACTGAGAAAGATGACTTTTATACCATAAAAAATGAATTTTCGGTATAAAGGGACAATTTTTTAACAAAAAAGTTGAATTTTCGACCAAAAAGATCAATTTTCCACCAAAAAGATTAATTTTCTAAAAAAAAGACAAATGTTCAAAAAAATTGTAAAATTTTAAACTAAAAAGTCTAATTATCTATAAGACAGCTGAATTTTCAAAACAAAAATACGATTAAAATAAAAGTTAATTTTCTACAAAATAATTAAATTATCATAAAAATAGTTCAATTTTTAACCAAATAGGTTAATTTTCTACCAAAATAATTGCATTTTCAACCGTAAATATTAATTTTCAACCCAAAATTTTTTTTCAACCGAATAGTTTCATCTTCTACGAAAAAAGACAAAATTTTTTAAAAATACACGAAATTCCGAACCAAATAATTGAATGCCTTTTTAACAAAATAGTTGCATTTTCATCAAAATAATAAATTCAATTTTCAACCAAATAGTAGAATTTTTGACCATACGAGATGAATTCCAACCCAAAAATATAACAGTAGACTTTGCAACCAATAAAAAATTAACTTTTAACCAAAAATTGTTGGATTTTCTTATTGGGCTCTATTAATTCAGTTGGAATTTAAGCGAAAAAATGAGAAAGAAGGGAAAGGTTTTTGAAAACAGGGAAAAAATAAGAATTTTTAAAAATAGGGGAAAAGACGGGGATATGCATATCCCCGTCTAATTCTGAAATATGATAGTGATTGTCAAACTTCTTAAGTTATTATTGAACTATACCGTTGCAGGGACATCTTTCGCAAAATTAGCAAACCCCGCCTGCACCCCTGTTACCAACCGTAGTTTTTTGCGCATTGTTCTAGAAAATTTGGTATAAAATTTAAAACACCAAGTCTCTAATTTTAATGCCAAAATGATTGCAAATATCCGCCGATTGTAGACTCTGTCTGCCCCTCTTTTTTCTGTCATAAAAAGAGTTTCACAAGAAATGAAAAGTAATATTCTCGTCAAATATTTGAGGGCATCTGATAAATATCTTCTCAAACGCAAATTACCTCAGGAGCCTGGCGCCTGAGAATGTTAATTTCGGTGCTCCTGGCTCGGCAGCATCGAACTAATAAAAATCTGACGCAGTCGATGAGGCATCTACGATAAATAAGCCAATAAAAGGGAGACCCATCAACCACCCTCTCTCCTTTTATGTTTCTTTCACTCTCTTTTTCTGCGGCCTTGATTATTGATATAAACGGCTGGAATCGCGCGTCGAGGCGCATGAATGGGAACATCGACACCCTCCTTTTTAATAAGCTTATACATACAGTATTACTATACACACCACCCCGAAAGAGCTTGGCCTCCGAAAACTCGTCGGGGGTGTCCTGGTGGGAAAGTACACCCCGAAATCACCGCATGTAATCTCAGTGTAATGATATTTTGTGATTTGCATATTACACCAGCCTAGGTCATATGAATTTATAACCAACGTTTAAATGTAGTGAGGGTGAGTATTGAGTATGCATGCAGTATGCACACATGAGCATACGTGAGACGCGTGCATGCTCGTTGTTACTTTCGCGACGTTTCGCGTGTAGGCTTGCGCATTATTTTCGATCCCCGTCGACACAGCTTCGACGGAGTAGCTAACGATCTTATAACGACGACAGTAATTTATGAGTAAACGATAAGCCCGGAGAATATTTTCTAAGGCGATGATTGACTTTTAATGACCTGGAAAAATCTCCCTAAATATGCATTTTAATTAGACAAGAGCAATATTTAATTGTAGTCTTTTTTTTTTACTGTGAGAAACGAAGGAAATCAATATTTGGGCCGAATACAAGGAGAAAACAAAAATCTGTTAATTTTACTAAGGTGCTACATGCGGGACTCTGCACAATCATATTTACTACAAAAATTGAATATTTTTAATTTAAACTTAACACTGTTTATTGTTCAATCTTACACGCTAAAATCGACACTAAATAATAATTATAATTTTTGAATCCCTACATCGTTTGATTCTACCTTACAAAACTCTATACATACAATAACGCATAACACTTTAAAAAGCATAGCTTTTTCTATTGTTTTTGTGTGTTGCTTTATGATGAAGGATTAAACCGCGTTGAGTTGAGAATTAAAAAATTTGATCCTTTACATAAATAATATAACTAAATGTAACTAAAACAACTAAAAAAAATAAATACGTATTTGTTTGTTTCGAAAAAAATTAATATTCATGGAGCTACTGTAAAACCCACGAAGTTTAACACTTATTTCTCATAAGAAAAAAAAAGATGTTTTTGAAAATTTTGGACAGAATCATCAATATTCGGCTTATCGAGTTGTCTCTGAACGTTTCTCTTTATAATTCGCCATAGAATACAAATAAAAAATTACTTATTAAATTTCATCCCCATCCAAAAAACCCCTAAGTGAAAAATTGGGTTTTACGAGTTCTTGGCGCTAATTCTTCTTTTGGTGGTTTGTTTTAGTACAAATTGTTTACATACATAAAATATTACTTTCTACTAATACTCAGGTGTTTCAAAAAATTGTTTAAACAATTTATCATTGTTTATAGCCACTTTCTCTTGGAATAGTCGTGGTTTTTCCCGAATTTTTCAACGAGTTTTCATCTTTTCAGTTAAAGCGAAGAAATACGCACTTAAAGTTAACCAAAATATTTGTTAAAACATTTTATTATTATTTATAACAATATTGCTTTAGAATAATGCTAGGAAGTTGCGTTTTTTCTGAAATTTCCGCAACAATTTATTATTTTTTATAACTATAACTAACTATAACTATTTATCTCTAGTTTTTTCATATTGGAATTTATAGTAATTATTCATTTGATTGAGACCTTTGTAATTCCTTTATACATATATGTAAGGGTAGGGGTTTGACCAATATTATTTCAAATTTGCGGCTATTTTCAATATCATATTCGCAATCAGCGCGTCAAAATACATATAGCTATACCGAGTTTCAAATTAATTGGAGGTATGCGCTTTTCGGAAGTGCACCAGAAAGGATTTTTTGGACCCTGTAATGCAGGTCTACAAAAACGTCTTTTTTCCTTATGTAAAATACGTGTTAAGCTTTATGCGAGGTTTGCGGAACCTCTAAATATCGATTTTTTTCATAACAAAAAAATACGTGTGTTTTATTTTAATTTGAAGAAATTTGGGAAGTGAGAGCAAGACAATTTAGACAATTTAAAAAAAAAATTCCAATACGTTGTTGGATCAACCTAACCATCCTAGTGGTACCGTTTTTAGATACAGAGCTGGATTTTTTTTTAATTTGCTTGACTGAATTCTAGTCTTCTTAGTATTCATTCTCCTTTCGCAATTCTTAGTTTACGTTCCCAACTAATTTCTTGAAAAGTGATGTATTCTCTACATTATAGTTTATTCATCATTGTTTTACGGTTTCCACATCCGCCTAATTTAATGAGACAAATTTACATCTTCCACATCATCCGTTAAACACTCGTAGAAAATTAACCCTGATTACTCTGAGAAGCAACTGCGCTCTAACGAAGATGCCATTAGCATGTTTAGCGCGCTTCTGTTATTCGTTAAGCGGGTAAAAAATAACATATGCGACGCGTGGACATGCGTCAGTCATGGGATATATATCGTAACGTCAAATCAGAGTTCAAATAAAAGCACTGACACTTGCCTCTAGTGTGCCAAAAATACCACACGATCGGTTCAACAATGAAAGTCAATTGACGAGGCTACGAGGGTGAAAGAGGAAGAGAGAAAGGGAGAAAGTGAAAATGACATTATGAGTGGGAGCGAGAGAAAACTATCCAATCGAGATTCCCTTTAGGCCAGGGTGCTGGGCTAGGGTGTTTGGCGTTTGCTTGTAGTTCGTAGAACGTTGTTATCCTTATGGAAGGCATATGCCCACTCCCCTATGCTATGCGGGATATACAATGTTCCCACCCGAGGTTTAAAGTGCTCCCCAGAAGTTAATCTGGAGTTAAACCCCCAGTAAACACGATTAAAACCTTAGTACCTAGAGAACCTCGCGAAAACCAGACACACCCTTCATCTACTATTTACTTTTCGCACAGTCAAAATAATATTAATGATGTTGTATATCTCTGTAAAAAAATGAAAACGTCCAGTCACGAGTTCGACGTGCGTCAAAGATTAAGGCACTGGTGAGAAAATTTCCTTTTTTGGGGACTATAAATCCATTACCATGACGTAATTCAGTCGTGTGCTTTTTATTTGGGGAATTATTATTGTGAAAAAATTCATATGATATTCACATAAAGGGATTTTGGTGTCAGAATTGGATTTTAGCACTATGGAGATAAATCTCTTGTGAAATTAAGGTGCAATGTTTCTAACTTATTTCATATAAAAATTGAACTTAAATACTTTTAAATTGAAAAAATATTTTTTCGTCTATTTTGTACACAATCACATGTGATTTCGCATCTGCATCAAATTATCCACCCCCTGATCGTTCGCCAATTAAATCCTTTTCTCCTAAGAGGTTTATTTATTTCGTGAAAGTACTTTACCTAGATATAATAAAAGATTACACTAAGTTACAAAATATTATAAAATTCGTGTTTATTCGATTTTTATAGTATTTCTTCATGTCGATGGGTTCTACGAATATTAGCTAGGCTATTGTTCCGTTAAAGCGACTATCTTCCCATTACGAATAAGCATTAGTCTATCGTTCCGCTACGGATAAGAATTAGTCTAACTTCATTTTTTAAGAAATTTAGTAAACACACAGAAGTCTTAAAAGAAATAAAAATCTTTAAAAATTTCTTGTTTTGAAAGTTATAGGATCCTTAATTACGTTTGTAGGAAATGTTCCGACGTAAATCTGTATTTGTCAAATAATTCACGATAATTACAAATAAATACTTTTATTTCATTCACTTTATCACAATTAATTGTGAAAATATTGTATTATTTTCTAATTAATACATATATGCCTAAAAGTTCCTAAAATCCATTTTCCATAATGACATAACTTATAGGTTATGTTTGGAATTTTATCTAGACAAATTTGACATAAGACAAAAAACTGTAATCAACAAGATAATGAATTAATATTTCTATTAATGAGCCTCTTCGAAACAATATCCTTAATTTTTTAATAATTTATTTCTGAAAATATTACAAAAATGACACCCAAGACAGAATGAAGAACAGAAAAACTACACATTTTTGTCATTGCTACGATCGAGAGGAGATTTATTTTGAATTATTTATTAAAATCATGGTGTAAATATTATTGCTTTCAGAACTTGTTTATTTATTTTTAGTTCCTGATTTGATTTACGAATACAAAATTTCATTTCTTCCTCCTGAAAACTTAGCTAGATGAATTTAGACTAGTTCTTATGTGATAGTCGCTTTCTTAACGGCAACGGAACAAATAGCCTAATATTCGTAGAACCCGTCGATGTATTTTGAAGAGCTGATTCTGAAACTATAACCTTTTTTTCGTAGCGTCAATATTTTCGGAGATATTCAAGATTTAATGTTGAATATCACGTAGAAATGAAAAAATCATATTGCGCACGTGCAAAAACGAAAAAGAAACATGAGGTCATTATCGAAAACATGTATATAGCATATATCGTATTCTACGGGAAAAACATACTGAAATGTCCTATCAATTGATGATAAACAAAATCAATGTTACCTAGACTTATTGTTGAATTGAAGACATGGAAAGGACAACTGGGTAAGGACCAATTTTTCGAAATTCTATTTTTAAACGATTTCAAGTAATTTAGGACCCTATTTATCGATACCCATTAGGAATATGTCAAAATCATTTCTCCTTTCACTCGAAAAAATGAATTTTAAAATTATGAGAATGATAACTGGATAAAGATCATTTGGTTTTTGCGCTCTAAAACACGGAAAATTAAAAGAAAAATGTTTTCACCTCCCTGAAACATTGTAAATAATAGCCACATTATTCTATACCTTAAATTTGAAATTTTGAAAATTAAATCTACAATCCCCGTTTTTTAAAAAATAATATAAAACCTTATGCGAATTCAGAAGCATATGGGCTTCTTAAATACTCTTGCATGGTTAAATTAAAACTTTCAAATTATCTTATAAATGATTGAATACATTATATATGTTTTATGTTAATAATTTTTGCTGAAAATTGTGATTTTTTAAAAAGAATTTTAATAGAAGATAATAAAGTTTTCAAAAAAGACTTCAAATTTTTCAAAATTTTAGGTAGTGTTGGTTTTTTTTTTCATCGGAAATTATCATTCTTGATCAAAAATCATTTTTAAATCAAAATTATTGGATTTCAAAGATTAAAAAATTTTCAATTAAAAAAAAGTTTACGTTTTTTGGTTTTGGTAGCGCTTTTTACCAGAAATTGATATTTCTAAATAGAAATCATTAGATTTTGAATGTTTATAATTTTTCAACAATTTTAGGTTACGTCAACGCTTCACAAAAAAAATTAGTATTTTCAAACGAAACCATTCAAATGTTGTAAATGATATTTCGAGAAGATATGAAAACTGTAAGAATGGATTTCATTTTTCATCTGCTCGAAAAATTATTCTTTTGAATGGTTCCTACGTCCAAAAATGTATCTTAAATCGACGATTGAAGGCAATTTGGTTAAAATTTTTTTGAGTTTTTGTTTTCGCAAATAAATTATTTTCCGATTCTGGGTCCAAAACAGCTCTTATTATTATTGACCCTACTCTTTTTACATGATTATGAAAAAAGTCCAATTCTGAAATTGAGGTACTGAAAATGACAGCTAGAAAAAGCCCAAAAATGAAATTTAACAGTTGAAACAAAAAACGTTTTCTGTGATAGGATTCAAAACAGACAATTATGAGAAAACTACAGAAGCTAGCTGAATTATTTTAAAATGCATTTTCTCTTGCTTTAAATCTATAAAGAAACTTCAAAAGGGTCTGAAAATGATCTTTTATCACAAAAAAAATCATTACACGAGACAGAAAACATAACTTTAATATAATCAGCTTTTAGTAATAGAGAGAAAAATTTTAAATGGGGTTTACCTAGTTATAATTCTCAATTATTTGAAAATGTTTTCTTTACATGTTTTGATCTGAAAATAAAATCTTCAAATAACTGCAAAAGTATTTGCTTATTGATAGGTCTCAACCTAAGGTACTGGAAATTAAAAAAAAACGATTTTCGAAAAAAGTGGGCTTACCTAGTTGTCCTAGTTGTCATTCTCAGTGACTCAGTTTTGGCCTTGAACATTTGTCATTTGAGGTTGGTCAAATTTTAATGGTTCAAATTTCAGAATGTGCAATATTATACTAAATGTAACAATGGTATCTCATATAAAATAAAAATTAGTATTTAAAAAAATTGCAGCAATAAATTCAAACTGTCCTCTCCTATTATACCAACAACTATAATTCTTTCATACTGCCTTCCTATTTTGAATAGAAGCTAAATTATTTTCTTTAAACTGTTGGGACATGTTATAACTTATACTGAAACTAATAGTGTGATAATAGAAGGCGTTCACAACATATAGCCTTATAATGCGCCAAAGTAGGTGTGATCGTGCTCTAGAATGGAATGGTGGGGTAACTTGAGATCTATTAGACCCAACTTTTGTCTTACTAACTATGAGGAATCATGTTACAGCTTAACGCAACGATCTCTTGAAAGAAAAGAGGAAAAGCCGACATGTCAAGGCGGCTTTCTTTGAGAAGAAAGAATACTGTCTTCGAAGTGCAAAGGTGCCGACACTGGTCCTCACTTTTGAGGACCTCGCCTATTTTAAAGTGTTTGGCTACTGTCGCAGCATAAGATTTTGCACCTGGCTTCGGCAAGGGTTGATGCCTTGGAGACTTGCCGCTGTTTATCATTTCTTCTTTCCATCAAAGCTGACGTTTGTTCTTGTTTTCCTAGTGCAGTGTCACATGACCTTTTTGAAAACATGTTTCTCAAACAATATTAGTTGACTTTTACCTCAAAGATTTGAAAACAAGTGTCTTTTTGGGCTTGGGCTTTAGAGAAAATAAAATTTCCCCTGATGTTTATTTTGAGAGCTATTTTTCATTTATTTTATAATGATTATATAAAAGTAATAGTAAGTACACGCGCGCGAAGTGCGCGTTTACGTCCCTGGATTGTTATTTCCTAATAGTAAAAATATCAACAATTTAAATATTCATTATTAAGTAAAGTTTTAAATATTAAGAGTTTTTCAAATTTGTTGAAACAATAATGAATAATTTCGAATTGGAAACGCTTAAAGTTTACATATATTTAACGATTTTGAATTGAAAACGTTCCAAATGAAACAATTTTAGATTAGGTACAATTTTGAGAAAGGACAGTATTTGGAATGGAATGAAAAGGAATTGAGCTTGTATCATTTCTTAATAAAATCGTTCAAAATTGTATAATTTGAAATTGAACTAACATTCTGAAAATTGGATAATTTTATTAGAAAGAAGTTGAGAATGTATTATTTTCCATTCAAAGCGTTCAAAATCGAACAGTTTTATATTTAATTGAAGAATCTCAAAATTTAATGATTTCATATTAAAATTTGGAAAATAGGACAATTTCAAAATGTTCAAAATTGAATAATTTCAGATTAGAATTTTGAATGCTGCTTCATTTAAAGGAATTGAAATTATATTATTTCTTATTAAAAGCGTTCAAAATTAAATAACTTAAAATTGAAAGCTTTGTATTGAAATATTTTTTAATCCAAAGTGATTAAAAGTTGAAAATTTGAAATTTAAAACTAAATTGATAGTTTCAAATTCAAAGCTTCTGAAATTCTAGAATTCTAAATTGTTATCACATACAAAAATGATAATTTAATATTAAAATTGATTAGACAAATTTTTCTAAGGTCAAAAAATAAATTCACTCTGTGAATGCTAATGTGGCGCTGTCAAGATGGTCTATTATGGCGCTGAGTAGAAGTGAAACCTTTTTTATGGTCTAACGCTAGTCTGGATGAGCTAATCTAGCGCTATTTAGTCGGTCTTGTAAAAATCTATTTAAGAATGTTGACGTTAAAAATTATTTCAAAGACTGTCAAGATGATGAGAAAAAAAATTCTTTGTTTTTAATGTACATTTTTCATTTTTATATTTTTAAACACCCTGGATATTTTTAGAAATGTGCGAAAAAGATTTGGATTCAAAACTTTAAAAAATCGTTGCTCCTAACGGGCTAGCCAGCACCCGATCAGAGCCCGAAAAGATGGACTAGATGATGAGGAAAACAAAATTAATTTTTTTAATGTTCATTTTTTAACTTTAGTACTTTTAAATACCGTGGCTATTTTTGGAAATTAGCAAGAAGATATTTGGGTTTGATACTTCAAAAATGTTTTGGTCACGATGGGCTAGCCAGCACCCGATTAGGGCCCGAAAAGACCGTCTAGGTTAAACGGTCTAGACAATGCCCTAGCTGGACGCACGTCTACCGGATAATTTTCTACACGGGCATTTTTACCGTTCAGAAACAAAAACCGTTCAAATAGGTCCTTCTTGTCTACATACTAGATTTTAAACATCATTCCTGGAATCTTCCAATCAAATAATGCCTATAGTTCTAAAATCTTCTCATTTTTAAGACTTGAATTTTATATAATTATTTCCCTAATATGTCATTGTTTTGAATTTATTCTGAAGGCATTTAATTCAAAATTATTGTATTACAAATCCTTTAAACAGAAAATTGTGCAACCGTCAAATCTTTCAAATTGATATTCTACGATTTTGAAGATTTTAAAAAACCAGACAGTTTTCTACGTTCAAATTGATTAAACAATTTAGAATATTCAAATATGAAATTATTAAATATAACACTGATTATTAGGTACTTTCAGTTCAACCACCAGCTGACTTCACTTCGTTGAGTGCTGAGGGGAAAACAATGGGATTGCATGGGATTGGGTCCATTTTTACCCTATTTTGCTAATATCTTCGTAAAAACTAATTTTTCTTATATAAGTGTATTTGAAAAATAGTTTTTATTTTTTAAGAACTATGTAATGAAGTAATAAAATTATAATAATTAATATTAATTACGAAGATATTACAAAAATAAAGTTTTGTCCTATGCATTTGGTCCATTGTTTCCCCTCAGCACTTAGCGAAGTGAAGCTAGCTGGTGGTTGAAGTGAAAATACCTATTTGCAAGGCACTCAATATGAAATTTTACAATTTTAAAAGAATATTTAGCGAAATTATTGTCCTGACAATTTTCATAATTGAATGAAAAACTACAACACTGTGAATTCTAGAAATTCGAAAGATGATAAATACTATTATAAGTATCATATAATGTAGTATCAAGTGACAATCAAAGTGATTGGATATATTTTTTACTGAAAAATGTGATTTGTATCGAAAACGTATTACTGTCATTCACCTGGTTAAAAATGGAAGAATTTTAAATACCGAGAAAAAAACGTTGAAAATTATATGCTTTTTAGTTAAAAACTTTCAAAATTTATGAATTCAAATTTAAAGCGTTAAAAATGGAACAATTCCAAACTTTGTTTAAAAATTGAAGTATTCTTAAATTAGGAGCGTGAATGAATAATTTGAAAATCAATGATAAATAAATGTATATGACAGAGGAACAACTTTATGTTGAAGACAATTTTATAAGATGTCAAACTGACGTTACTAATAAACTGTCACATTAACAGAAAAAGTCGCGAGACAAAGAACACGCGAAAAGCGAGCAAAACATAGGAGCTTCATTGTGGACAGAATTAATGAATCGTAGTTATTATTATTATTATACCATTAAGCCATTTCCCTTTCGGGGTAGGCGTGACTTGCTCGGTTGGAAAATAGTAGTGTGTATATGGATATATAGGTATAAAGTAGGTAGGTATATAGGTATCAGGTAGATAGGTATATAAGTGTTAGGTATGGATATTTTAGATTGATCTGGAATTCTCGTGTCATTTATTTAAATGACACGTTTATTCCTCAACACTGCTCCGACCCAGGTTGCTGATCAATCTCTCTAGCGATCACCAAAAGTGAAGAGCCTCACAAAATTGTTATGTGTGGTTCCCCACTTGGGCCCATTTAGTATCCAAAGTCTTTGTTTCAGGCGTCATTCATTCTATTGTCACTCTGTTTGTAAACTATTTGTCGCCACACTTTTCTGTCCTGGCATACTACACTAGCTTCCTTCACGTCCATGCATTTTTTCATGCAAGCTCTTGTGTTTCTATGGCTTCTTATGTCTCTACGGATTAATGTCTCATTTACAGATTCTAACCATTCTTTCGGAGGTCTACCTCTGGGCATGCTGCCATTTACTTTACCTTTATACACTTGTTTGGTCAGTCGTTCATCTTTCATTCTTTCAAGATGTCCGAACCATCTTAACTGATTTCTTTATATTACATATCTAGGGTGGCCCTTTTCTTAGATATTGGCAATCTATGATTTCTTTTTAAACAAATTTTGTGATACAAAGCATCACCAAACACATTTATTTAAATTAATAAATAAAATTTTGAAGATTTCAAATTGAAACTTGTAATAACGGGAACATGGCCTTCAAAACCCGAAACTAACAGAATTTTTTTTGTCATATTTGAAAGACAATCCTCTTAATCATAATTCTTAATTCTGTATATTCCCTGATAAGTATTGTATAGAGGAAACAATTTTCTATGAATCTTAATTTTTATCATGGCTTATGCACGTGTTTCACAATCACCCTATTACCCTATTTGAATCCACACGACGTTGCTAAATGAGACAATAAATCATATCACGTTTCACAACGATACCATGAATATTAATGCAATCATTATGGCGTTTAAAGGCCTATTAATCCGGGGTTAAGACATTCCGTCTTTGGCGCCATTTTATCGTCGAGCAATATTAGCCCTATCGATCATCAAATGACTCCCTTTTGGACGGGAAAGAACCAAAGCCATAAGCTGCACGTCGGCTATTGCCTATTTCCATGGACCAGAAGCGTGCGAATTTACTCCCCTCTGTCGTCATCTTTTATTCATATTCTTCCTCTTTCTCCCTGATAGTTTTCCTCTTTCTGTCTACTGTTTATATTTCACCTATTTTCGATGGTTATCCAGGGATTCCATCAACTCAGAATATTGTTTTCATTAAAAGCAGGAAGCTAATAGACATCATAATTTTATTAGACAAGTAATTAAGTGCGAGCAATCTAAATGAAATATTTCAGTCTTAAAAATAGAGGAGCTGAGTCAGCTGAGAATTGATTGAAAACACTCTATAGAAAGGGAATACAATTGTTTTATATTTAGATTGACTTTGCTGAATGATGGGTCGAATTTTTGCCTCATAAATATTGTATTTGTTGTGAATATTTTTTGCATTTTATTAAGATTTCTGCGTCCACAAAGAAGTATTATCTTGGACCAGGCCTATAAAATTCAACGTTGCCAAGAAGCTGGATTTCGGGGATAAAAATGGATTTCAGGGATTCAATCTGGGATGACCGCTGGTCAGCTACATTTTCTCGATATGCGCATTTCGCCCATTTCGAACTCGTGAGGCATCAGAATGTCTGATTTTTTGCACAGAAATGGCGAAATTACGCTAAATCGAAGGATCTACAAAGGTAGAATCTATAAACTATATTTTCCAGATACAGGTGGAGTTGAAAGTTTCCATAGAATAATTCTGAAATAATTTAGTATATATATATATATATATATGTATATGTCAAAAAATCCAAAACATCTGCAGATTTTTCTATCTCAGAATCATTGTTTATGGGTTTTGAACTATCCTTACGTTGAAATTATAAATGATCAGTGGAGAGTTATATTGTCCCTCAATAATTAAGTTCTTTGAGAATGTTAAGGGGCCGTTCAAAAAATATGTAATGCTTTTTTGTGACATTTCTAACCGCCCCCCCCCCCCCCCTACGTAACGCTTTTTCCATAGTAAGTGGATGTAAGTTTAACGTTGGCGTAACGCTCGAGGTGACCTCCCCCCTCTTAAAAACACGGTTTTATTAAGCCTTTTTCCCCTAGAATATCCTATGTCCCAATTATTTTTACTGTCCTCGGTATCAAAATGAATTCGACTAAATATGAGAAAATGTGAACCGGTAACGTGTCCCTTACTATGTTTTTCCACATTTTTGACGATATATATTTTGAAGGAAAGCTCAAGATAATATTATCAATACACGTATGACTTCAAAATGAACTGTAAAACTCGAGGATGAAGTTTTTTTTTGTTTCTAATCCTAGTTACATTATCACTGTATTCACTTTTTATTCAATAAATTAACGCATGGGTTAATCACTATTGAATTCAGGTCTTTTCCTATTTCTGAACTTTCTTGAATTTATTTGAAATCTTTTAGAGTATTTTTAAAGATTCTAAGAAATCTTTAATTGGCTTCAATAATTTAAAAGGATTTTCACGGATTTTAAAGTATTTTTTACAATGCCAAGGAAGTTTTAAGAGCTTTCAAAATTTTCAATGGATTTCAAAAGATTTCAAAGTATTTGAAATATTTATGGGTATTTTAAAAGATTCTAAGGAATTTTAAATTGATTTCAATAATTTGAAGGAATTTCCAAGGATTTCAAATATTTTAGGGTATTTTTAAAAATCCAAGGAATTTTCAAGAGCTCTGAAAAGTTTCATGGGATTTCAAAATATTTCAAAGGATTTAAGGATATTTTTAAAACATTAAAAAGTTTCAAAGCACTTCAAAATATTTCAAAGTATTTGAAATATTTACGGCTATTTTAAAAGGTTTCAAGTCATTTTTTGGAGATTTTACAATTTTTAAGGAATCTCTAAGAAGTAGAATGATTTTTAGGGATATGAAACGATTTTATAGGATTTATAATGTTTTTGGATATTTTAAAAGATTTCAAGGTATTTCATAAGATTTTTGAGGATTTCAATTATTTTAAGGGAGTTTGAAAGCTCTTAGGATATTTTAATAAATTTTCCAGGTTTAGACAATGCCATTAGATTTGATGTAATTTCTCGGGATATTATAATGTTTTAATGGATTTCAAAACATTTATTCACAAGAATTGAGGGCTTTCCCAAGATTTCAAAGATTTTCGAATATCTCAAGGTATTTACAAACATTTCTAGGAATTTTAAAGATTTTATGATATTTTTAATGATTCCAAGGAATTTTCAATTGATTTCAATAATTTGAAGGGATTTCAAAAAATCTTAATGGAGTTATCAAGATGAAAAATGTTAAGGGATTTCGAAAAGATTTCATTGAATTTGAAATATCTTGGGGTATTATTAATAGATTACAATAATTTGAAATAATTCCAAAGTATTTTAAAGACTTTAGGGTAATTAAAAAAGTTGCAAGGCATTTTCGAGAAAGTAAAACAATTTCCCAAGATTTTAATGATTTTAAGGTATAAAAAATGTCATTCAGCTGTAAAGAATTTCCAATAATTTTGAAGGATATCAAGAGATTGTACAGGACCTATAAGACTTTGAAATATTTTAAAAGATCACAAGCAATTTTATCAGGTTTCTGAGGATTTTAATGATTTGTATGGATTTTAAAATTTCCCACGTGAATTTTTCCAGGATGTCAGGAAATATCATCAGATTTCATAGAATTTCACGTGATTTTATAAAATTTTAGTGGATTTCAAATAATTTAATCATAAGACGGAAGGGATTACGTAGGATTTCAAAGATTTGAAGATATTTTCAAATATTTTTTTGCAATTCATTTGGAATTCACCCTGAGATCTCATTAATAATTTATCCTGAATTCTTTTAAATTCTATTGAATTCTGTGGAACTCTCTTGAATCTTTTTAACTCACTTGAATTCTCCTAAATTCACTTCATTTTACTTAAGTTAATATGTTTCGTTGCATTTTTTTAGTTTTTGTTTGGTTCATCCTGAAGTCTTTAAACTTATGTTGAATTCTTAGTTATTTCATAAAATTTTTACTTGATTTTTTTTAAATTCACCAGGAATTTTTATGAATTTCATCGAATTCTTTTCAATTCTTTTAAATTCCTTATTTAAATTCACCGCATTTTTACTGAAACCAATGGATTAAAAAAAATTCTAAATAATTTGAATTTTTTTAATTTAACTTGAATGGTTTTGAAGTCTTATGAATTTAACCTGAATTGGTTACAATTGACCTCAATTCATTTAAGTTTCATCGAATTTTTTTAGATTCTTTTAAATGTAATCGAATTTTTTTGAATTATTTTAAATTCAAAAGAATATTAGTCACATTATTAATGGACAATAGTAACTTTTTACATTCTCATTCATGAGAGTGTAATGGAATTGTCCAAATTTTCGATTTCTAGTTTTTAACGGATCTTTACGTTTCGGGCTTCGGCACTCACAGATTCCAAAAATCATCAAATTTGATCGGTGGCTGTCTTTATGTGTGTGTATGTATGGCTGTTTGGTTACCCAAATGTTGTAGGCACGCTAAGTTGGGAATAATTTGATAAATCGAATCACCCTTATAGATATACCGTCAAACGGCATAATTTTGGACATGTGGGGTAAATTCGGACATTCCTAAATTGATAGTTTAACCCTCAAAGACCCAATGGGAACTTTCGTTCCAAAAACGCGTTCAATAATCCATAACTTTGCAATAAGTTAATATATTTCCGATTTCTTTGAAGCATAGGCAAGAGAATTGTTTCTTTTATTTGTAAAGAATTTGAAACACTATAAATATTGTTGCATTTACTGACTATGACGTTATAAAACACTACGTGTTCGTGTACAAAACACTCGGGTCTTAAAGGGATAAATAACTTAAGGGGGTTTTAACCAGAATCTGTATAT
>CAKNYM010051100.1:128737-157856 GCA_932195095.1 Andricus curvator
ATATATATATATATATATATATATATATATATATATATATCTAAAACCAGGTAAAGCCTTAACTGGTTCTAGATTCTGGTTAAAACCCCATTAAGTTATTTATCCCTTTAAGAGCCGAGTTTTTTGTACACGAACACATAGTGTTTTATACATTAGAAATGTCAAAATTGACCCCACATGTCCGAAATTACCCGGTGTGACATTACTTTTTGAGGGTCCCAAAATGAAAATCAAGATCTTTATTGCATTCTAAAAAAATCAAAACAAATTTTTAAAAAGTTTTTCAGAAATAGTTGTCAATGATTCTGGTAGATAACAAAAATCTGTAGTCGATATTAAATAAATTCAGAAATTATCCGAATGAAAATTTTTGATTCAACTAAAATGCAAAAAATTTAGATGAATTTTAAGATTTAGAATTTTTTTAAAGAGAGGTATAAGTTAGGGATCGTTCATATATTACGTAACGCGTTTTGTTTTGTTTATATCGTTGTATCCCTTTTGGCGTCAAGCAAATTTCATTCTTCCCTATATTTAAACAAAAGAAAAACGCGTTGCGTAATATGTGAACGATCCGTTATAGGTAATTATGATTTTTAGTAGATGTAAGCGAATGTCGGAATGAGAATGTAATCGTCAAAGCCGCAGGTGCTTTGAGAGCCATCTTCAAAGTCAAATCAAAAAATAATTTCAGTTCTAATTAATGATTATATTTCATCAGGGGTTTGAATCCCAGTTTTTTTATTTAGGTTACAATATTGATGAATTTCAAATAAAGTCGAAATGCACGCATATAATATTTATGGTAAAAAGAATGAAAAATTAGTCAGAGAAAATTCGGGGCATGTTGAAAATAAAGTATTGCGTCGACTCTGTATATACTTTTCAAATGTCCTCGAGTTTTTTTGTTATTCGGTAACACAACAGGTTTCCATTAATTGTATGATATAAGAGTTTAATTTTCCCGCTTAAATTGTTTAATAATAATTGAAGATTATTGAACATACTTCAAGATGTGAACATTTATTTACACAAAAAGTACTAATCGGTAACATGGGTTCATTATTCGAAGAAGCATGTTTTAGGGGTGAGTTTATGAAGAAAATAATAATAAAAACATGTATTTCTTACGTGTAAAATGATCGATTGATAGGTTATTCCCACGTAAAAATATACATTATAATATTTAAATTTTCTCGGATAACCTTGTCATCCGGCAACACAAAATTTATTTTCATCGAGAGAAGTTAGTTATGAGAAGGAAAATAATCGCTCATTATTATCGTAAAATTTATTATGATTAATATGTAGAAAAAAGTTTCATCTTGTTTTGAATCACTTTTTTGTGAACAAATTTAAAATTGAATAATCGCAACTTTTTGATTTACACCCGCGTATACATATTTAACTTGAATTATTTAAGTTTATCACTATAAAATATATAAAAAGTAATGTTACTATTCTGCTATCTTTTTTTTTTTAATTTGACCTACTTTTTCAAATTTGTTAACAAACGACTACTTGACATACTTTTTTTATAGTATCACTGCAGAGCAGTACGTAGCCTGAAATGCAAAAACAGCTAGTAGTTCAGCAGACTCGCTATAGACTCGTAGACAATGAAATCAATTTTACGTCTATCCCATTGCAATATCGATTTACATCTTTTAAATTCCCGATTCGATTCACGATAGTCGTGATGCAAACATTTCGCGAAGATAGAGTAGCACCCTCGATTAATGTCCCGTGGATGTACAGCTGATACCAAAATTTATTAGTCAAGGGAAAGAATCGTGATAGACACTCGACGAAGAGGGTGTCGGACTGTAGGTTCATCGAGACTGACGCTTGTGTTCAAATTCAATCGGATATCGAATGAACTGCCGGAAATGCACAGTAGAAAAAGATTCGAGCGCGATCGGGTCGTTCGACAAAGCGAGCCGAATAAATGAGGCCGTAAAGCGAAAGCCAAGCTGAGAAGGAATCAGATTCGAATATTGATTCGCCTTATTTAAATTCTTCCTTATCGACGGGTGGATATCTTCGTCGCGAAATTGGACGCGATAACGAAAGGGAATCGTGAATCGAGCTAGCGAATAGGCCAGGTAAATGGTGGAAGGAAAAGGACCCGTTCCTTCCTCCCGTATCCGACGTGACGCACCGGGATGAGAGGGAGCTAAACTGCGGGAGGAGTGAAAAGAGTCAAGAAAGGGAGAAGTTCCAAGGACAAAGGAAAAATGCAAAGAAGTAGAATAGATTTTATAAAACGATCTCTTTTCCGGTGTCTGTATTTCGATTCAAGCAACATCCTCCTGGGACGAAGGAAATGTATCGCCTTCAGTTCTAATCGAAATGGGATTTTAGAAAACATGGTGTTTCCTTTCCGATAAGTACATACATCTCTTCATGAAGGAACTTTGATAAGAGATTCTGTAGTCTATAGATTACAGTAAAAAATTAAATATTTTAGAATGCAGATTTTCACTTGAGTATTTAAACGTGTTACTGAAAAAGCTGGAAATGTAATAAAAGGGAAGAAGCTCACGTTGTTCGGGATAATTTCTGAGTTCCGCCGGCAATTAAAGAGTTTTCTCTGCGGTTTTCATAAAACCGTATTAAATCCCCACGAGTCTTGGCTACTCTTATTCTTCTGTAAGAGAGGGTGAGGATTCAGGGTGGAAAGAGAGATATTATTTCTTATTCCCGCGAGTTGCAAACTTCTACGTGGCATTAGACGAGCGAAATAATTCTAAAGAAATTTCATAACTGTCCGCTGAGATCTTCCCGCTTCAAGAAATGCTTCAAGTAATAACCAAGCCTGGCAAACGGTTCTCATTTCATATCCAGCAAAAAATTCATCCCTCGAGTAAGTGATTTTAAAATGATAAATACCTTTCATTCACTCTCAGATTATATTAAATACATCCCTGCTGTCAGTTTTGCTATATACGGTAGCAGAAACTGCTAAGTTGTGGAAGTATCATCAACATAAAGTCGAGATTAATTCGTGAGTAGACGTGATAACTCCCGAGTTACAATTCGTAGCACTGCTGTACATTTAAGCCTGTTTATTAAATAAAGGTAACTTTTATCATATAATCGATTAAAACATCGGATATAATAAATTTTTGTACGATTGAAATCCTTGTGAAATATTTTATTTTCTGGCAGGTCGTAAAAAGTAGATGGAATTTCCGGATTCAAAGGGCGTTCGTTTTCGCTGGTTGGAATTTTGAAAAAGTTCTCGTGGGCCACGTAAGCACCTCTGGTGTGCGATCTGTCAACCACCGCCCCCGACGTCCTTGCTGAGCTTGACTCCGGCGTTTTATTCGCATTCAAATGGCAGCACTTTAATTTGCATGCTAAGAGTCCCTCACGCCAGCCGCCCCCGATCCGCTGCCGCCTCCCAACCCCCAACGGTTCCCCGCCCCCGCGGGCGGATTTCCATTTAAACTCACAAAATGGCGCTGACTCTGCGGGGCTACAAAATTTTTTATTGAAAGATTCGATGTGGATAGCATCCGAGTGCGCGCACGCGCGTGAAAAAAAGCTTCTCCCACTCTGGGACGCTGTTCCGCGAGATAAAATGTCGTTTATCCGCACTTCACCTCTCTTCCAACCCTCTGCCACCCTCATCCTCACCGCGAACACAATTTCTCCCCCTCTATCTCGACCAGCTTCCACCCTCAGTTTTATCCTGGATATCGTTCTCCACGCTCTACTTTTATGCGCAATGGCGTTTCGCCTCTTGAGATTGCCGACAAATTCAGCAGTTATTGGCAATGACCAGGGTTTGGATTTTTAGGTAAACATGCTCCTCCTTTCGTATTCATGAGCATTATGGGTGTTTTAGTTTCAGCGAGAAGGGAATTGTTTTGGGATATGGAAGTGGTATATGCGACTCCAAATGGTTCTTTTATCTTTATATATTGAATCGTTAATGAATAAATAATTAGCGCTGCGTAAATCAGTTACAGCTTCTTGTGCATCAAATATTTCTTATGATAAATATACAAGAAACTATAAGAAACTATTCTGAATTATTGATATCATTATTATATTTAATTCGACCAAATGCGAAAATTTAATTATTTTCGATTTTTCTATCTGAACTATAAAGAAAGGGGTTTCTCGAAATACTGAATCTCGGACTTTATGAGAGCTAGAGCATTATTTATCCTATAATTTTTCACATACTTTTTTATACTATAAAATACAATTTTTTTGAACTTTTACAATGGTCGTCTTACTTTTAGAATCTATGAATTTTTTTATTGTACAATCCAATATGTAGTGCAATGTTTCACCCTTCGCAAAACAGTTCACTTTTTTGCCCAGTTTGACCCATATTCACGTTTTTTTATCTATTTTTAAATTCATCATTTTATAAACTTTTTTGCCAATTGTAAATAGTACAATTTCATTTGCAATTTTAATTTACAAAACTTTGTGAATCCGAATCCATTTGAAATTCAGGCCGTGTCGCGGTTCGCATGCTAATGTTACTGAATTGATCACCTACAAAATATTTTTTTTCAAAGGAAAAAGAGGACACGAATTTTATCCATTCGATACAACATTTTTTTGACAAAGTTATGAATAATTAAATTTCATAAAACTGATTACGCAGATTATCAAAAACAATTTCTGATCTTTAAAGTATGTTAAAATTTAAACTAATACAGATCATTATTTTTTTCGTCATGAATCTGCGATGGCGCTTTTAGTAATTTTTCTAAATTATATTCTGAAAAACCTTCTAAATTAATAAAATGATGGGTTTTCTAAAAATTTGTAGAGATAATTTATTTAAAATCCTCAGTCCGTTTCGATTCTAAATTTGTAATATTATTATAAATATAATTTCATATGATTTTATCATGTATCATGATTTTTCGAAGATTATTTTTCGAAGATTTAATCAAGAACACACATTTTTAATTTATACTTATTTGTCTCAAATGGATTATTTGTCACTAAACTTTTACAAAAATATCTCAGAGACCATAGATTAATATCGTAAAATATATATTTTTTTAAATAGAACTTTGACCTATGTTATTCTAGGGTGGTCCAAAAATGCATTGCAAAATTTTTTTTCACCCTAGAGCGCAAGTCCCCCCACCAAAAGTTTCCATTTCCGGAGAAAAAAAATCCCTGATTTTTTTTTTCGAAATTCGAATATTAACACGTGCCACCGGGCACTTCAAAATCCCATTTAATTAACATGGGGAAATATTGGATTTTCGAAAAATTGAACTCATACTTCAGGGTTTGATCGAAACGTGCCAAACTTTTTAGGAATTGAAGAGGAGTACCTATGAAATAAAAGCATACAAATAACTTTCATTTTTAACCCACCCTTACCCCTCCCACAGCGCCCCAAATATGACCCAAAAATCAAAAAACTACATTTTTCCGTATTATCGTTACTTTTTAGCAATTTCCGTCGTCTTCTTCATACAAATAATTACTAATGGACAATTTGAATATTTTCCATAACTTTTTAAACAATTTTTGATTGTTTAAACAAATGTAACTTATTTAAACAATTATTTATTCCCAAAAACTGTAAAAAATAATCGTATTTTCTGATTGAAATGTAATAGTTTGTCATTTTTTGGAGTAGTAATTTTTTTTAAACATTATGTAATTATTTAAACAATTAATTATTGTTTATTCTCAAAATTTCTAAAAATTGACCCAGAGATGTCCACTTTTTTCTCAAATTGGTATCCTATGCTACTTTTTGTTGAATAATTATATAACTTTGATACATTACTTTTAATTTTTAATAAATTTCTATTTGTTTAAACAATTTTGATTTGCTTAAGCAATTTTATTCGAAAACTTTGAAAAAAATTAAATTAAATACATATAATTATTTTTCTGACTGTATAGTGTCCAGAAAGAATATATTAACCATTTTTTAATTGTTTAAACAAATCTAATTTGTTTAAACAATTATTTTTCCAATAATATTTTTTAAATCGTATTTTCTGAATTAAACATAATATTCAATGATTGCGAGGAGTAATAAATTCTGCTAAAAACTTTATGTTATTGTTTATACAATTAATTATTGTTTTTTTTTCAAATTTCCTTCAAATTGAGTATGGATGGTTTACATCTTCTTTGGCGCATTACTAAATAAATCATGAAAGTCATGACAAAATTTAAATTATAAAAGAGTATTTATTATTGCTTTCTTCATATTTTTACAATCTTTGTCATAATTATATTATAAACAAGCACATTCACTAATGCAAATTATGATTCAAGTTTCAACAGATTGCTTTTTTACATTTTCATACTCGTTATAAATATTAAAACGTGTCGCTGATTTTCGTTTTAGCTTCATACGATTATTTATAAGACTGTTTTCAAGTTATTTCTGTAATTCAGACATGCAGCGTTGAACTTGTTTCAAATTTGCCGCTCGAAGACCTTTTAAAAATGGAGTTGATTGTGACGTTTTTAAAAGAATTTACTACTTCTCGAAATCATTCAATATTATATTTAATTCAGAAAATACGATTTAAAAAATATTTTTGGAAAAATAATTGTTTATACAAATTATATTTGTTTAAACAATTAAAAAATAGTTAATATATTCGTTCTGTACACTACGAAGTCAGAAAAATAATTATATTATATATGACTAATCCACAAATAAATTAAACAAGTTGAACAAGTAGATACAATTACACTAGCTAGTGTAATTGTATCTACTTGTTTAGATTGTTTTTTGATAATATGCCATAAGATGTGCCAATTCCCAAATACAATAAGTATAAATTAAATATTTTTATTATATTGACGAACAATTTGGAATATTTTTAATTATCGTCATTTAAATCAAAACATGCCCAATTAGACTTGAAAATTTGATAAATTCCAAGCATCCTAAAACGAAAATTTTCTAACTCTTCTTGATTCTTATATAATACTTGGCTCTCAAAAGGGGAACTCTATAAATGTTGTTCAAACATTTGAGATGTACTTACCGCTTTCTTTTTTAGCACGGTGGTATTGTATTAATTAATCAAAAAAACTGACATCTAGATATGAAGGATGGAAAGACAAAAGGAGGTAACTGACAAAATGCAATTGTACATGAGAGCGAAAAAACATTGTGTAAAATCAAAAACACAATTAAAAAAAAACAATTCTGCCTCCGAGCCAACGGATTGCTTAATCGACACCACAAAAGTTTGATTAGAAAGAAGCTTCCAGTTATGAGAAAATATTGTCCGAATGTGATCATATCGGGTTGGCACTTTTTTTTACCATGTCTGAGTCGAATTGAGAGAGTCATAAGAAATGAAATACTTAATTGAAACATACATTAATTCTCCATCCCCGAGATGTTGAGTTACTGATTACAGGAGAAAAAAGTTTGATAAAAAAAATCATTCAGGTTCAAGAAAATTAAGTTTTAGTTTTGAGCTTAGAATTTCATGGGTTCTGAAAAATGTCTTAAAGTCCTGAAAATGATGTTGAGTTAATGAACACAGGGAAAAAAGCTCTATCCAAAAAACTTATTCAGTTCCGAAAAAATCAATTTTTAATGAGACGGTATGTCACACTTTTACAAAAGGTTTTTTGCTTTTAGAATACCTTTTAAAATTAAACAGGAAATTCAGCAGAATGTATAATTTTATACAATATAAACCTGCGTAATAATCAGTAGGATGGACCAAAAAAAAAAATTAATTAATATAGGAGAAAAAAAACATTGTTCTAATATCCGTCCTAAACGTGAAAATGTTTAGTGAAGTATAGCCAATACTTTCATGATCTAATGAAAACTCTTGAAGGAATAAGAATCCATCATTAATTTGTTATTTTAACCCCCCTGAGCCCCTTTCATGGCTCCCCAAAAACTACCCCATGCAAGTGCAATAACGATTTCACGGAATATTATCCCTAATTATTACTCTTTTCGTACTTTTTTCATAGATCCTCATGAATGAATAAATCATAAGATTTTATGTATTTGTTAATACATTCTTAATTGTTGAAACATTTTTTGAGCATTTGAACAATTTTGTTTCCAAACATCGCGAAGTAAGGGTATTTTATGAATGACATGGCCTATATAATGAACTTGAAGAGTATGTATTGTTATTGTTTAAAGAATTTATTATCTTAACAGAAGGTTGGGGGGGGGGGTGCCGCAAAAAATATTCAAAACTTTTGTTTTTTTTTGGCCCCCTTCATAATCATATTAATACAACAAAAAATTATTATTATCCTTATTCTTATTTTACTTAAAAATTACGTTTTTTTATAAATAATATAAAAAGTTGAATGTACTGCGGTAGTGATTTATTTCTAAGTGTTCGGATGCATGCGTCTCCATCTCATCGGCAAAGTAAAACGAATTTCGCGCCCTCAAGGCGATGGAGTAGCGGCTTCCGTTTCTCGTTCTTTCTCCGCAGCCGAGGGTCTTTTGTTTCTAGCGATCCCTTTTTCATTGAGAACTCCCCCTAATCGACCTCACCCTGTCCCTAAATTGAGTCTCGATTGTTATTTGATTATGTCGTTACGAACATCGCGCCATCGTCGCTACTGATTTATCGCTTTTCGATAAAGCTGCTGTTAAAGCATTTTATACCTCGATCGACCTAACCTTCCCAATCGATTTTCAAATTGTGCGAAAGAATTTGTGAACACCTTGTTACTTATCGCATTTTAAGTGAACCTACGGCTCAAATAATTATCTTTTTACTGACATTTTATCCACCAAAGGAATCACAAAAAGTTCCCAACAAATACAAAAGTTGTTTGTTTTACATAGAGCGTATTTTTGGTTGTCATACAATTTCTTACTATTTCGATTCTAATTCACTGTCTTATTTAATATTCGATTTGATATTAATTTTTCTGATATAACAAATGTTTGAAATACTATGTTCAAAATCGATTTTTTTCAGTCGAAGATTCATTACTTTAGTTAAAAATTCATTTCTTTGGTCGAAAATTGAACTATTTTGTTGAAAATTCGTTTTTTTGTTGTTGAAAACTAACTTTTCAACTGAAAATTTAGCTGTTCCATTTTTGGCAGAAAATTTATCTTTTTTGTTAAGAAATAAACTATTTGGTTAAAAATTTATGTATTTTTTTTAAATTCGTCGGTTTTGGTAAAAAATTAATCATCTTAGCTGAAAATTTAACTTTTTGGTTGAAAATCGATGCATTTTGTTAAAATTTGTTTGTTTGTTTTGAAAATCTATTTTTTTTTGTTAAAGATGCAACTGTTCGGTTGAAGATTAATCTGTTGAAAATCAACTTTTTTGTTGAGAACTCATATTTTTGGGTTAAAAACTCAACTGCTTTATAGAAAACTCATATTTTTGGCTGAAAGTTCAACTACTTGGTTGAAAGTGGAACTACTTTGTTAATTCATAAGAAATAGTAAGATTTTACCAAGCCCCCCCCCCCCAAATCGTCTTATGTCATTTTTGGATGACCCCTAAATAAATTCACCAACAAAATTTAGTCGGAAAAAATTACCAATGATATGGGGTGGGGGAAGGTTCAAAACTTACTGACCCTAACAAAGGGGGGTACAGAAAACTTTATGATGCATATATAATTATTTTGTAATCTATAATAATTCTTCTTAAATCTATATTGGCCAGTGTTTTTGTGCCAAAAAGAACTTAAATTAAGTTTCTAAACAAAAGAAAATGACAAAAGTTGCCTCGAAAATTACTTGAAGTGAGATTTCAAAAAATAAGACGTAGCAAAAGGTAGTCCAGTTTTTATCTGTGTGAGCTTAAGATCATCCGTCATTTTTTGAAATTGCTGAAATTCTTTAAGCTCGAAATAATCTCACCTAATGTTCTAAAATATTTTAAAGACACTGCAATATTTCGAACTCTTGAAATGAAAATTATTTGGCATTTTGTACATTAATATCCTCTGAAATATGTAATGCTATTTGTGAGACCCATATGAACACAAGAAGTAAAATTAAGTTTATATGCTTTGATTTTTTGTCTGGAGTTTTTTACCCAAAATGAAATTGAAATTTTCCCATAAAAAGTACTTTTCACTCAGAATGAATAACATTTTTTTCTAAGAATATTTAAGTCTCATTGTATACACTCCAGTAATTCCGTCCACTTTGTCCACATAGTTTAGTAGTGAAGCAATTATTGACATATTGACAGTCTTTAGTATTATATTGTACTCATTCACAAAGCTAATATGAGTAAAAAAAGTCGAAAGGGAGCATTTCACCTTTTGTTTTGAGAGGTGATGAGAGAAAGACCCTCTTATCGAGCCAACTGGCCAAATATAACCCACGAGATAGCTCACAAACTATTCCGATCCGCTACTCCCTTAAAACTATAAGCCGTTGACACAACCTTATCCGTTTACAAGACAAACCTTGCGGCGTTTCCGTCAGGATTTTCGAATTCGAAAGGACAACATCGCCGGGGAAAATCGCAGGCTTCAAAGCACGTCATGGTTTATGCCGCCATTGTTTACAAAGCTATTAGGGTGTTTATGCTTTAGGCATTATGGGAGCATCAGGACTTCAGGAAGTTCACCGTCCTCTTTCCCTAATATACACCGGAAACTTGACGATTTAGCACTCTTTCAGGATTATGTACCAAGATGGCAAATTTAATTTAGACCCATCGACCAAACCTGTGGTTTCATGTTTCTATTGGTTCCTTGATTCTCTGCAAACACCATAAATCTTCACACGCGTGTTCAGAGTAATGGTGTACAATTTCCGGGGGCACGGAAATGCTTTTATATTACGATTTTATTATTGGAAATTTCAGAAGTCATATTAGCATTTAATGGTGTGGAAAAAATATTAGCAAGCAAACGAATTCTGTTACTAAAAAAAAATGTTTTAGTGAGTAAATCGATTGGGACTGAATATCAAGTAAATTGCTTTGATGAAAAGATTGGAATAATCGGCTTGATAATTGTTTAATTTAAGGAAATATTTTCTATTTCTAAGGTACTAAGTGTCTTAAAAATAATTATGTTTTCTTGAAAGTTAAAAAAAAAGTTTTAACAAAAAGAAAGAGGCCAATTTTTAATGGACTTGAACAAATATTTTTAAAAGCAGCTTAGATACGGAATATTTTTAAAATTAGAGTTCTAGTTTCGATGGATGTTATTTTTAGTTTCTAAAATTGATAATCGTGCTTAGTTGGAGAAATACTTCATATCTCATAGATTTGTAAAGGCAAATATTTAGAGGTGATTCAAGATAAAAAAAAAACATTCTTCGATAGATTCTACGCAATCGGTCTCATAGGACCTCTATGGAAATTTCGTGGAATTTTCATTGCAGCGTAATTAATTTTTAAAAAATTAGTCCAAATATTTAGAGAATTTTTTACACTTTGTTTGTCAATTATATCGCAAGCTCCAATTTCGATGTACCCTTCCCTAAAAAAAGTGCCAATAGAAATTAATTAAAATGTCGTGATGTCAGGCCCTTCTGATTTACTTTATTCTTTATATAAATATCTTTTCAGCCATAAATAAAATAAAAACTAAATATTTTAACCAATAAACTAAATTCTTTCTAAGTAATAAGCTACAATTTTGGATCCAATTTATTTGAGATTGAACGCCAATAAACTGTAGAATTATTTCATTCATTTGAATTTTAAGAAATTCAGGCTTATGTTATCATCTATAATATGAAAAAATGAGAAGCCCCAAAAAAGTCGAAATAAAAAGTTTTGGAATTCGGAATCGATATAACGGGAAAAAGTAGCTTCTTGAGATCCTAAAAAAAGAATAATTAATTTAGAATTCCTGGAAGTTAAAAAAGGCTTCCTAATTTTTTCAGATTTCAATCATACACTTTCTAAGAGATAATTCCTACTCAATTTGCTTCTGTTTCCCGGAAAACAAATTTTGACAGCTGTTTAAAGAGGAGAATAATTTTTTCGGGTACTTGAAAACTTTTCAGTGACAAAAATGCACTGGAGAAAAATCACCAAAACCTAGGAACCGAAATTGAAGATGCAACAAATTTTCAAAATTTTAAATTTGATTTAAGACAAGTTATAAACATAATTTCATTAAATATAAATACCAAATTATCTCTAGAAAAACGTTTGATCAAAATCAGAAAATAATTGGGAAGACTTCTTTATTCTCCAGGAATGTAAAAAAATTGCAATTGAAGAAACATTAAAAACTCTGCAAACAAGAAATTTTTTAAACATTTTTATCCAGCGCGGGTATCCAAGCTGCATATTTATCGATTCCAAATTAATTATACTCTTTTAGGATACCAATACGCTACTTTTTCGCGTTGTATCGATTTCGAATTACAGAATTTTTTATTTTGAAAAATAAAAAAAAGATCAGAATAATAATACTACGAATAATACCTTTATTTCATTCTTCTTTTTTTAGAAGAAGAAAGTGACCCACTCTTAAAATTAAATGTCATAATTCTGAGAAGGAAATTACAGAAAAATCACTGTTGATTTAGCAGACTTGCAATTTAAAAATTTCTCTTTTTCTTGAAAGGGCGATAGATCTTTTAAACAAATGAGGGTTGGCAGAATCGTTCGCTTTGCAGGGGATCAATTCGGTGGTGAACGTTCAATCCGGTGTGATCGTATCTGATGAAGAAGGGTGGAAGGAGAAAAGAGGGAGGGTGATCGAATCGGTGAAAGAAGATGTATGAAATTCCGGCGCCTCCCAGTCGGTTTTCTCCGGTGGCGGGGTAGAATATATTGGATTCTGGTAGTCAATAGAGGCAGTTAGGGGTGGCAACACGCAGCCAAAGGCAGGCGTTTTATCACGAGCCTTGATATACTGGGCGGCCGCTGTTAGAGGGGTTAATCTCTCACGCTCGGTTAGCTCCTATTCCTAACATCGAGCAAGCTCATTCTCTCCTTCTACCCTTCCCTCTATCTCTATCAACCTCTCGTTTTCTCACCCCATATCGCCATTTATTGGACAACCTTCCCAGTTACCATCTCTTTTTCAACATCCAAGTATTTTAAAGATGTTTACTTCCAGATTCAAACACTAAGCACTTTTCAAATTTCACTGTGGAAGCTTTCGGATATTCATCTTCGTTTATTCGGAGTCGCAATCCGGAAGAATCATTTGTTCAGGCTTTGAATTTCTTCCAAAACTACTATAAGGATGCGCACCATGTCTACTACTTCAAAACCATACAGTGCTATACTTGAGACATTTTTTCTTAACTCTAGTTATTTTATTATCATTCATGGTGGCAGAATCCTTTCACTTCCTGTATATATGATAATTCCCTAGCTCAATTTTCAAGTGTTTCTTTCCATCATTTCTTTCTCTAGACTGTAGGCCATTACCTTTGTTCTACCTTTCTTTATTTGCATGTTATGCCTTTTTCAGATTTTCTCTATTACATTCAACGTTTATTCTCTAATGGCGAACAGAAGTACATCATCCACGAAACCAAACATTTGTATCTTTTCGCCCTATACTTTCATACACTGCTACTCTCTACTTTGACTTCGCTAATTGCTTCTACTGAAAATAGGTTGAACAACAAATAAGATAAGCATATTTCTTATTTGCCTGTTCAGTATTCATCTAAATATTGGAGAATCCAACAGTTTTTGAATATAGAATTTGTTGCGGATCTACATCCATCCGAAGTGTCCGCTATTCTGGTATTCACAACATACCATTGTTCAGAAAGCGCGACGGACATATAGTCCCAAGGACCTGAGGGAAATGGTTAGCGTTTTGTTTAAAGACGCAGGTTCGAAAACCTTAGCTCATTCTCTCCTTCTACCCTACCCCCTATCTCTATCAACCTCTCGCTTTCTCACCATATTTTGCCATTTATTGGACAACTTTCCCAGTTACCATCTCTTTTTCAACAGCCAAGTATTCAAAGGATGTTTACTTCCATATTCAAACACTAAGCTATTCCAAATTTCACCGTCGAAGCTGTCGAATATTCATCTCGATTCATTCAGAGTTGTAATCTGAACCAATCATTTGTTCAGGCTTTGTATTCCCTCTAAAACTACTATGAGGATGCGCACTGTCTACTATCTTCATAATCACACAGTGCTACACTCCAGAGCATTTTTCCCTAACTATTGTTGTTTTAGTGCCATGATAGCAGCATTCCTTCACTTCCTGTTTATCTGATAATTTTCGATCTTAATTTTCAAGTACTTTTTGCATCTTTTCTGTTTTTAGACCGTAAGTCACCTTTGTCTCACCTTTTTTTTATTTCTATGTTATACCTCTCCAGGATTTTCTCTATTACATTCAACAACGGTCAACGTAGCTGCATCATCCGCAAAACCAAACATTTGTATCTTCTCGCCCTATACTTGCATACGTTGCTATCGCTTCTTCTATAGATAACATTTGCCTGTTAATCCAAGGATTGGAGAGTCCAAAATGTTCAAATATAGAATCTGTTGCGGATCTTCATCCAATTGAAGTATCCGCTATTCTGGTATTCTCCACATACCATCATTCGGAAAGCGCGACCAACATAGTCCCAAGGACCGGAGGGAGCTGGTACGTGTTTAGCGTTTTGTTTTAAGACTCAGGCTCGAAAAGCGGGTCCCAGGTAGGTGTTAAACGGGGGCTGAGAGCTCGTTAGGATTTTTCCGCGAGTGCTAAACGTCGGGGACAATGCTGTCCTCTGTGTTGGAGGCACTCCGCTAACGAGACGACTGAACACCGCGGGCCCCGTCAATTGTTTCTGCAAACACGAAACAATGGACAGTAGCCGACCGATACTAATGACCGGTTTATACACTCCCTTAGTTCGACTCCCGCGCCTCTTCGCAGACTCAAACTTCGTCCTTTCTTTCTTTCCACGTATATCGTATACTTGCACCCACCCACCCATCTAACTCTCCTACCCACCTATACCTATCCTTCTACCTTCCTTCCTTCCTTACCTTCCTTTTCCTTCCACGCGGACGGTGCGGCTATATTGGACCATTGTGAGCTCATTTGGTCGTCTCACTTCGTCTAACGATCCGCTCTGGCTTTTGTAAGTGTTCCACTCGCTTACCAAGCTGCATTCTCAAATAATCTCTTACATACAAGGCACGCTGTTTAGTTCCTCTCAGTCTGATAAATACCTTGCGAGGCAATCGACCTGTTGAATCGCCTTCAATCAGGTTCTTTATTTCCAACAAAATGCCCATTCGCGTGCCATCTACAAATGTCAGATCAAAACGAATCATAACTCTCTTATAGAAATCGGTACAATGGTTGACGTACCCCCCCCCCCCCCTCAATAATTGGCCACCTTATTTAAATATGCTTATATTAATCAATAGTCACAAACAAAACTGCTAATAAATAATGCAGGATAATTTGTAGAAAATTCCGCAGGGTGCTTATAACAAGTAGTGCGTTTGAATACTAAAATAGGTGATACTACCATGTGGTTTTCTATTTTAATTAAATTTAGGGTTAAAGATTCACGGGTGTAGTATTCTACATTTCTAATTTTGAAATTATATCCATATATCAAGAAATAGGTATGCAATCATTGTCATCGTGAATAAATAGAAAACATCATGGTTGACCACATTATTTAAAAAACAAATAATCAATATCTGTACAAAAATTTATTCAAAATTGTTTGTCACTTTGTCCTACAAATAATGAGCGGAAATAATGTCATAAAAGCCGCAGCCAATCATTATACAATTTAGAGGCCACTCACTGCAGTGTCAAAATCAAGAATCTGTGAACTGATGTGGCCAATGACTATATTTAAACACATTTCAAAGGCCTATAATTGAACCATTGGCCTATGCTAATTACTATGTCGTCGTGGCCAATCATTGCGTTTTTAACATTAATGTTAATTTATGTAAATATAAATTATCTTGTAGTATTAACTTAAAGTAGTAATTTGAATTTTGAATTTTATTATCCATATGTGGTTTTTAGATTTTGTTTGTCACTTATAGTGGTTTTTACAAATTGCCAAACTTCAAAAATGCCTTGAGTGGCCAACTAATTTACCGATTATTGCGATATACTTTTTTCCGTTTAAGAATTATGTACAATGAACATTGCTATATTGATCTTCTCCTACTTTAATTCATCTCATTTCTTCAAAAGTCTATCTATTGAACTTGAAAAGTATGTAAACAATCTTTATAAACATCAGAGTCTACTTTACTTTTAAGAAAATTCGATTCATATGTTATTTAAACAGTAAACTGTTTCAGATATTTTACAATTAATACTTTTGTTTTCGACTTATTCTTCAATAATTATAGAAGAATAGGGCAAGCTTATATTTTAGCGCTTTTCCTGGTAAATAAAGTTGCAACAATTTTTTCCAAATTGCTCCTTACTGGTGCATCCCAATACTTTGGTATATGCTGTGAAAGAATTAGAGGACAGACAATGCAAAACTAAAAAACTCTGCCCGCTTTGCGGGCACATTCTCATCGCGCGCTTCGCGCGCGGCTCGCTTCGCTCGCAAGTTTGAGCGCGCCTAGGGCGCGCAACTGTTGGATCTCGCGCTTCGCGCTCGATTATGTATTCACCTCGCGCTACGCGCTCGGGCGTATCTACATCGCGCTTTACGCTCGGTTGCTCTAGATTTTTCAACTTCGTGTTCGACTTCGATGAAAAGAAAAAGTTTGTTTGCAAATATTATAAAATTATCAAAACCTCTACATATTAAGTGATTGTTAAATTTGTTTTTATTTTAGACTGAAAAGGAACTTCATTTACTCAAGGTTCTATCGACCTTAAGGAACACATTCTCATCCAGACACTCGCGCTTCGCGCTCGATATTTGATTTGAAAATCATTTGAACCTTGCGTTCCACGCTCGGTTCTGTGCATTTGATTTTTCTATTTTCAATGCTGTTTTTTACGAATAAAACAAAAACTACGCGTCATATCAAAAAGTGAATGATAAGAAATTTGTAGATCTTTTTTGGGTGCACAATTTTGGTGGAATGATCTTTTCTCGTATCTTGCATAGTTTCACAGCAAAATGGAATTTTTGATTATTTTTTTGTGCGATCAAAATTTGAATTTTTTATTTTTCAAAAAATTCAAAAAGTTGTTATGAAAATATTATAGGGCGTTCAAAAAGCAACGTTTTTCTCCTCTTGACTTTTTTTCATATCGTGCGTTTTTCGGCTTAAAATGTACATTTTCGTTTGTTTTTTGGAATTTTGAAAATGCTATAACTCCAGTAATTTTTGTTTTATCACGAAAAGTCATTAGAATATTTTGTTCGTCATTTTGAGTACTACTAATAACCATACATAGAATTTTTAAATCTTCAAAAAAAGTGGTCTCAAAAATTTTCAAAATGTGCTCACTTTTTGAATTTTCATCCAAAATAGCTGGTTAACGAACTCGTTCTCTATTTTTCGGCCATAAAAAAGTGTGCCAAAGCTCAATCAAATCTGATCATTTTTTCGAAAGTTATCGTGGCTACAGACAGACAGACAGACAGACTGACAGACAGACAGACAGACAGACTACAGACAGACAGACACCTTGGTAAAAACCGTTTTTTCTGGCTCAGGGGGTCTCAAAACGTGGAGATTTGATGAAAACCGACTATGTCAAATTTTACATAAAACCAATACCTTCTCATTAGAATGAGAATGTAAAAAATAATCAAACATCATGCCTCTCATAGTTTAGAAGATATTGTTGTCACAACTGATTTTTTATCCAAAAATTTTTCATTTCAGTTTTCCTACAATAACTCAGTTTCTGTGCATCACAGTTGAAATTTGTCACAAAATCAGTTAAAGTAGACTGGATTTTCTAAGAAAATGTAAAAAAATCAAATGTTATAGCTCTAATAGAACTTGCTTTTGCTTTACTCTATGTGAAAAAATGTACTCAAAAGAGTAAAAAATGAAGTTAGGAGCAAGAAATTTCAAAAGAAACTTAACGTCTATACTCTATATAGTCTATATAAGTTCCATAAAAGAATGTCTGAGCTAGATCATTGTATTTTTTTTAATTTTTAGGACATTCAATCTACTTTAACTTATTAAATGACAATTTTTAAGTGTGCTTAAGACAGCTATTAGAGATTGTTGTTGTTCGATTTCTTTTTAATTGTTCAGGAAATTTTTTGCTCTGCAATTCTCGTCAAGTATGTCTAAGCTTTCGGATGCACCAGAACGAAGCAATTTATAAAAAAAAAAAAAACTGAATTTTTTCCACTTTTTTCATCTACTTTTAAACATTTTGAAGCGATTTGGACGCATAGAACCTTTTCATAGGTGCTTTTTATAGTTTAGGAAAAACGGCTATAACGATTTTTTTCATTTTGGTCTCAAAATGATCGGGTGGTATCATAATAATGAGAACAGAAAAAAACAGGGAGGTGCAAGATCTTTTGGGTTGAGTTCCAGCGAAGTCAATCGTCGTGTAATAACACTCGCTACATATATAATATATATCAAAGATAATGCAATAAAAACAATATCTTTTAACGCGAATAATTCAACCGTTTTATTCAAAGCTAAATTAAACATAAAGTAATTATCTTTTTTTTACGAATGTAGTATTCCCCTTACGTTATTGTAGACAAAAAGAAGTCAAAACGTGAAATACTTATCGAAATAGGATGAAATCGAAATGAATTGTCGTGAGTTTGCCCTCAGCGTAGCGTGACGTAGATTTTTTTGCAAAGATCTTTAGAGTTTTATTTCAAAGTAATATTACTCTGAATTTCATTCAACAATATTATCATTCTTAAAATTTCTTCCCCACCTTCCGTAACGAAACTCCTCTTAAAATGTTTCACCACAAAATTTGTTTTTCATCTTCTATAAAAACTGTGTCAAAGTAATTATTTTTCACAAGGCCTTTATAAGGATATATTATCATAATCCTCCGCTTAATTGACTTTCTAGAAAAAAGGGTTAAATTCATAACATAATCCTTCAGGGGTCATATAGAGGCAGCTGCCAGGTGCGTCTAGCTAGCTTGAGCGATAAAGCTTCAGCTTCACTTCTCTTCTCAAGTGACACAGCTGCGAACATCTAAAATTTGGAGTTGTCGCTAGCTGCAAAGGACCATAATGCAGTTCCGGTGGAGCTAGCAGATTTACGAACCAAGTAATTAACATATTATGAGACACGCGAGCTGACGATGGCGGCACTAAGAAGGGAAGTGAAGGGATTTTGCAAAATTTGACTTTAATGAAAAGTTGCCCCAGTCAATAACCGTAGCGGCTGCAGGTCATACTTGGCGACATGCAACCCGAGATACGGCGGACTCGAGTCAAAGCCACGAACTCTGCTCGGCCGTGTCTAAATTATTGCACTGTGACGAAATTCGATAATCAAATCACACACTGCACGCCCGTGACTAATACACCGTCGCGTCCCTGGATCTACAACCTAGTGGCGCCTTGCCGCGGTCAGCGGCTGAAAAAAAGAGGTTCATAAAAAACTGCTCGGCCAATTTTATTACGCGATTCGAGGTTCTTGCCTGTGCTTCGGAAACCGAAACGACCTAAGGAGCATATCACGTTTATGCGAATTTAACAGACTAATATAAAATGATCGCCTCAATCAAAAGGGGATTAGGCGAGCAACTCAGAGGACACCTGGGCTGTTTAGGTTTTTTCATGAGACCACACATAATGTGCAAGTATTTAAACTACTTTAAATTTCATTTTTCGTTGTTTCAAAAATTGTTGTTTTTTGTGCATAGGGTAAGGAGGGGCAGCGCCGACCAGTTAAGAGTCAATGATGTTTAAAAGCTAATAAGATGTGGAATTGATCCATTTTTTGTCGTTTCGAGTCCTATATTATTGTATATCATATTTCTTTAAGTATCAATTATATTAATTACACAATGATTCAATAATTTAATTATTTCTAACAAGCTGTATTTCGTCGGCTTTGCCCCCCACCGGAGGATAAAGGCGACCACAACTTTTTATGAAAATCAAAACATGTAAAGATGGGAAAATATGATGGTTTGCTTCAGTGGTTATTTTGTGTAATGGAAAAATTACCTTCAAACATATCCAGCAAGAAGAATAAGTTATTCTAAATAAAAAGAGTGATAGCTGTGATATAACCTCTTATTCGTTGACATTATACTAGAAACAGACTACAAGCAAATTTGTTTACCGTACCAATACAAAAAACCTGCTCTACAGACCGCTAGAGTCCTTTTTTCTCTACCGACCGTTTTTTTAGTAAGCACTTGTAAACTATTATCTTGGTCGTGCTTGTCCCTTTGGTAAGGCCTCACTTATTTTCGATATTCAGTGTATTTCGGACTTGAATTATGTTTAATTATTATAATTACATGTTGTGATATTGTTTTATCTGTCAAAATATCAAATTTTCATACTGCAAGTATCACGATTAATTTTGAAAGCTTTATATTTCTGCCAGCGAATCTTCCATTTTTTCGTTGTCAAAACTTTTTTCTGCATAATTTTTCTTTTACAACATCAATCTTCAAGATTTCAGTAAGTAGCACTATCTCTATAATGAAATAGATTTATTTATTGCAAAGTAGAATTAAAATTGCTAAGTAATAGCGATGTTATAAGCAAAGTCACCTTTGCCCCACTGCACTGGTCGGCGCTGCCCCTCCTTACCCTACTGTAGAAAGAGGCACGTGAATATTTCACAAATTTTATTTTCTCTAATCTTTATTTTAACGAAATTGATATAACCGAAAAACAAACGATTTCATATCATTTTTATTTATACGCGTATATTTTAAAATTGCCTAATTTTTATTTTACCGAATTACTATTTGCTATCATTTTTATTTTTCCGAATAATCATTTGCCATATATTTTATTTTGCCGAATTATCATTAGAGGTAAGTTTGTTTTTTCCGAATTTCTATTTGGCATAATTTGTATTTTACCGAATAACCATTGGCCCTTATTTTTGTTTTTCTGAATTTCCATTTGGCATCATTTTTATTTTGCCGAATAATCATTTGCCATGCTTTAGTTCTGAACTTAACTATAATAACTTCTTTTTATATTTCGGATAGTTAATCCATTTTGAATCTCAACATGTTTCAGAATCATACAGGTCCACTTTTTTCCAAATATGAGCACTCGAAACAGTCTTATGAACGCTTTTTTATTATTATTATTATTAATTTTTTTAAATTCTTAGTTAAAACTTTTGTTTGTTTTTATGTTAACTTGTTCTCGGGTGAACCCGGGTTTTCATTATTAGCCACGGACTAACAATAAGTGAAGTAACCAATGAGATGAGGATGTTATATATTAATTTAATACGATGTTTGAAATCTTTTGCGATGATGTGGTAGGTATAAAATTAGGAGCATGGTGTAATTTGTAGTTTGTCTTTTATCGCTGTTATCCTTACACAGAGGCAGCAAGCGTTGGAGGTGACAACATTCGCCTCTGGGTACTTTCTTGGAGCTACGATTATCTATACCATTTATTTATTGTTATTATTATTATTATTATTATTATTATTATTATCCTTTTCGGCGTAAGCGTGCATCACTCGGTTCCAGCATCGTTATACTGTCGGGGATCAAGAAGTTCATATGAGAAAAGTGAGAGAGGGAAGTGTACGGGGAAGTTTCAGTGGGGGAGGGGGGTATAGATTTATAGATTAGTTTGGAATTCCCGTATCACTTCTTTAAATAACACGTTAGTTCCATAACACTGCTCCGCTTCAGGTCGCTGATCAATCTCTCCAGCAATCACCCCAGGCGAAGAGCTTCGCATAGTTATCATGTGTTATATAGATCATACAAAAAGTTACTGATCGGCAAAACTGAGAGTGGACCGAATAATTGCGTATAACAGTGCAATTCCTTTTTCAATTGAAAGTACATGTGAAATAAAGAAAAAATTCCAATTTATGATGATCTTAGTCACCGGCGTCATCCCGAGATAACGCCATCAATGTGTTAATCTGCCCCTCTGAGCGCCTGAGCGTTTAGGTTGTAGTTATGATGGCTTAACATTCTTTTTCGACTCATCAGTTATCAACTTGTATTTAGGACATTTAAAGAAACATTTGAAATGTTTTCTGATGCATATAACATCAAATTTGATGATTGTGTATCAAAAAGAGGATAAATTATTTTTAATTATTTTGAATAGAAATATTGAAAATTGAACTTTGAGCGGCATCAGTAGCGACTGTCTGGTACAGAAATTTCGAAAATATGTCCTCATAAACATAACAGAGTGTTCTTTTATGTGTAAAAAGGGTCCTATTAGAAGTGCTTTAGGTCAAAATTACGGCTTCCAATACACCTTACATGTATTGTGCAGTGAGCGGCAAAACGAGTAAAATTAGCACAAACGGGCACGTAGTTTTTGCAAGTTTGTTTGTTGTGTTTCCAAACCTTTTCATTTAGGTATATAATGCTCATTGCTATATTAAATATCTTGTATATGTGTTAATAAGGTATTTACTAACATTTTGTTTCGTTCAGAAGAAGAAAGAATTATCCTTTTCATTTTCAGGATTGTTTTACGATTTTGACAATTTCCCATGAAATTATCTGATGCATTGACATTACATAAATTGGCTCCAATGGAATGCATTTCTTTGCATTTTTTTCTTTGAACCGATGATTTGTTTACTTCAGTTCAGTAAATGTTATTTAGAGGCAAAAAAGTCATTTCTCGACTCAAAGAAATTATTTCTTTGGCGATATTTAAAAAACAAATAAACGCGTCTTTGCAATAAATGTGAAAATTTTTAAATCAAAGAAATGATTTCTTAGGAGCTTAGAGTAGCAATTCGGTAAAGTAAAAATGATGTAAAATAGTGATTCGGTAAAATAAAAATTATGCAAAATAGTATCTCAGGAGTTTAAAAATAATGTAAAATGGTAACTGGGAAAATGAAATTATGTTGAACAGTGATCTGGTAAAATAAAAATGATGTAAAATAGTACTTCGAAAGAATAAAAATTATTTAAAATGATAGCTCGTAAAAATAAAATTACGTAAAATAGTATTCTGTAAGAATAACAATTATGTATAAAATGGCAATTCGGTGAAATGAAATTATGAAAAATAGTGATTCAGTCACACGATTTAGGGTAAAATAAATATTAGGGACAATAAAATTTGGGAAATATTCATGCGCCTACTGTAGAAATTTGTCAAGTGGATTCGACCCACAAATTACCATGATTAAAGTATGATCTTGTTTAACATAAACTTTAAGTTTATGTTATTTTTTTTTAAGATGGACACTTACGTCGAACTTGAAATTTATTCAAAATGAGCCATTGTAACGTTTGTTACATGTAGGTTTATTTTACTTAGTTTTTCTGTTTTCTTATCTTGAAAAATAAGTGGAAATAACGAATTTGAAATTATTTTAAACTATGAATTTTGGAACTAAAATATTAGATAGAAAGTTACTACAACTTTTTTTTAAAATTTTCATATATATGACTTATTCAACATTCTCCAAAACAAATCTACAATTAGTAAAATCCAAAAACTTATTACTGATGATTACTAATGATTAGTATCGATTACTATAATGATTCCAATAGCCAGGAGTAAGTCACTCACTTTCAGTGAAATCCCATTGATTCTCAGTGAATTTTTACTGATTTTAATGTATAGAGTAGGTTAAATGACAGAGGTTAGAACAAACATACTCTTTATCTCTAGGAATCGACCAAAAACTGTATTTTTCCTCTTGGGTATTTATCTCGCGACTCGAGAATTTCGTTCTGCATTTTCAGCTTCTAATTATTCAGGTTTTCAATGTTTTATAAGGGTACGTCCATTAATTATACGTAAAGCTTTTTTTTAATAGTAAATGTATTTTATCTCAGAAGAAAATATAAAATAATAATTTTCAATATTTTTGAGTAGACTATATAATAATATTATATATAATTTTAATTAATAAAATTAATCTGATAATCAGGGCACATATAAAATTGTTCAGTGAAACGAAATATACTAAAATAAACGATATTGAAAATTTCCTTGACAAAGGAAGGATCCTTGACATCTTTATCAATATTGAGACAATCTGTCAAGATATCCTGTAGCTTCAAAAATAAACCTAGAAACCAATATCTTTATCTTTGATTTATTATCATTAATATATTTGCACAGATTAGAGGAATTTATAAGAAATCTACGTCTTTTCTCGTTTACCCCAGGTCGAGATAATAAAAGTAAACGAGAGGTGGAGCAGTATTTACTTTCCTTGGATAAACGCTCTCTCACCCTCCTTTTGGAAGAAAGATTATTTGGCGACGCTTTCAGAGAAGGTCTCCGTCCGCAGACCCTCATTTTACCCTAACCTAAATTGTTAATCGCACTTCACCCTCATCGCGGGAGATATCGCGCTACACGTATTACCATCTGAATGTAGTCATTTGGCCGAGGTGCTATGGAGTGTTACGGGGGTTGTAAGCAGATACATTATATTATGGGAGCTATAATGTAATATAAGGGGCCCTTTATCGCCCGCGCGCGATAAGGACCCCGCCAGTTATCCAGTTAGCGCTCATTGTTCGATGATTTTAGATCGCCCAGCGATACATCGTTTTCATTCCCGGGCCAGTATCGCTTGACGAGTTCGCAAATAATCGCGCACGTGCCGAAACTAACGGAATACGATGACAAATGACAAATGATTCGCGCCATTCCGTTTCTTTCCTATATGACCGATTCGACTTTATCGGTCCTGTGTTATCGCAGAGGAAATTGGGATCTATGATCGAATCTTCACTCTTGGGACCTATTCTCAAATCTGAATGAGAACTCACTTCAGGGTGATAAGTGATTTCCGTGATTTAGTGGCTGAAATTGAAAAGCCTTCTTACTCAGCATGATTGTATCATAGCATCTGCATGATTATTTTATTTGTATATTCTCGTGGTGTTCAGGGTGTCTAGTAATAGAAAAATGCAGAAAAACTCAAATCGGAAATTTATTTCTCAATTATTTAATTATATACCTATACAGTAATAAGCAGCGAGGAATTTGGATTTATAATATTGTTCAGTAGTTTGAACTACTGGATTACTTTTTCAAATTTCTGTTTGTCATTGTTTTCCATCTAGTAAAATTAATTATTGTTTGCTTGGGAGGAAAAAAGATATTTTGGGAATGGCATACAAAATCATCAAATATATCGAATATTAAATATTAAAACACAAATCAACAATCTAAATTTAAATGAGTGGAATTTTACTGAGAATCGCTCACGTACTTCTAGCTATTTGGATCTAATTTACACTGAAACTTGAGTCGAAAATGACTAAAATTGCAGTGAATAGTCACTGATTTCCAGTGAATTTTCACTGATTCAAATAGCAAAAAGTACGTCACTGATTCTTAGTGAAATTCTACTGATTCAATTTAAGAAAGAAAGAATTTAATTTTGAAAGGTACTGCGTAAGAAATTTACCCTACAGGAGTTCCAGTGCAAACTTTCAATTACTTTTAAACATTTTTACTTCTGAATAAATCAATTGTCTGTTTCAATCTCATATTTTTCAATTCTTACAAAAAGTTTCAAATATATCTAATATATGTTAATTAATGTTTAAGCTATAACACAAATTTCCATTAAAGAGGAGCAAAACTTTCCTTACATATACTCAGTTTCCCTTTTCACATTGGGATTCGAACCCGCGACAGATTCGCAGCTTGGCAGCAGGCTACCATCTGAGCTACGCTGCCTTCATAATTTGACATATTTATGAAGAAACGTAATTTCCAATTCTCTTATCACATACATTCATTTCTATGCCAAATTAATTTTTTTTTGAGAGCCTAACTGTAAAAATAGGTATTTGTTTCTAAATAGACTCTTAAATTATCGTCGAGAAATCTCGACCAACCAAATTTTAGAAGATTTAATTATTTTTATGACAAAATAAAAAGAATACAAACAGTTTAATAAAAAAAAAGTTTCTCGCCATCCCGAAATTTGGGATGAATAGTCAACTATTTTTCATAAGTTTGTCTAATAGACGTAACGAAACTTCGAAATGACTAGTCCATCCAATTTTCTAGCTCCGCCACTTTTTTGGGACGATTAGATGCAGTCAAAAAGAAAACCATATAAATTTTATTTCTAATGTGATTAGATTGGAACCTACCGTCAAAATATTCCAAATTCTGATATGTGTAATTCTATATCTGACCAAATTACAGTGTATCTGAAGTTTTTAGGGAGATGGTAACTATTCGGCATAAATAAACTCCACAATAGGATGGTACAAAAAATCGTTTTTTTGATTTGGTTCAATTATCCTAATTTTTGTAATAAAAAAAATGATAATTTTGAAAAAAATCGTACATGCTTTATAGAAATGATGTAAAATAATTGTATGAACAATACGAAAACTAAAAGTTTCATTTTGTGAATAAATGCACCATAAAATTTGGCAAAAGACAACCCTTAAGATACTATAACTGAAAAAGGTATGAATTTGGTGTGAATTTATTTACAAAATGGAATTTATTTATTTTAATTTTATTTAATTTCGACAATCCGTATTCAAAGTTATAATTTTTTCAAATTGCAAGCCTTAACAGTTGGACATTTTCAAGCCAACAGCGTTTGATATTTATTAATTTTAAATTTATTTACAGTCTTCACACTCTTTCCCCTATGTCCCTTTATCTCCTTTTGTAGAAAAATATTTTTCCTCCGCTTTCAAAAAACTTCCCCTTTTTCTTGATTTATCGCTTAAATGCAAACTAAATTAATAGGACCCAATAAGAAAATCCAACTATTTTTAGTTTACAGTTGATTCTTTTTAGGTTAAGATCCGACTATTTGGTTGAAAATTTAATTAATTAGTTGAAAATTCTTCTTGTATGGTAGAAAAGTTATGTTTTCAGATTGAAAAAAATTCTTTTTTGGTTGAAAACTAACTTTTTGTGTTAAAAATTTAACTGTCTTCTACAAAATTCGTCTTTTTGGCTTGAAAATTCAACTACATATTTGTTTGAAAACGAAACTGTTTTTGGTTCAGCTTTAATCTTTTTTATTCGAAAATTCGACCATTTGATTGAAAATTCAATTATGTTGTTAAAAAGTCATCTTTTTGGCCAGTCATTGAACTGTTTTGTTGAAAATTCATCTTTCTTGGTTGAAAATTAATTTTTTTGTAGAAAAAGTCAACTGTCTTGTAAAATAATCATTCTTTTTGCTTGAAAATTAATTTTTTTAATTCAACTTTTTGATTGAAAATTCATCTTTCTTCGTTAAAAATGATGGGTTTTGTTGAAAATTCAACTTTTCACGTTGGTAATCCAACTCTCTTTTAAAGAATTCGTTATTTTGGCTTTAAAATTTAATTATTTGTTTGAAGTTTAATCGTTTTTGTTTAAAATTCGACCATTTGGTTGAAAATTCTCAACTTTTTGGTTGTAAATGCAACGTTTTGGTTGAAAATTATATATTTTTTTAAATTCAACTATTTGATTGAAAATTAAACTTTCGGGTTTAAAACCTTTTTCGGGAGCATTTTGGGCTGTGAAGTCTGAATTATTGAAAAATGAGTAATTTCATATTCAAATTACACAATTTTCAATTTGAAGCCTTATATGAGTTCAGCAAAAAATATTTTGAACACAGAAACCTTGACTATTATTCAGGGCAGTGGCGTAGCCAGGATTTCATAAAGGAAGGGGTTTGAAAGGCTTAACAGAAAGTACGTTACTACTTACAGGGAAAAATTAGGATATTTTAAGACATAAAATTTATAAATTTCATATAAGGTACCCGCGGGTAATAAGGCCTAGCTTAGGGATATTTGTAATAAAATGAAAAATATCCAATTTAATCACCAGATTTTAATAATAATCAATATTTAAGTACATTTTATATAAAATATAAACGAAAAATGGTAACTTTTATCATAAACAAAAACATAATTAAACATTTTTCAAAACCTTGCCAGTAGGCCTTATTTTACTATGGTAGGGTAATAAGGCCTACAGCTTTAACATACTTAAATAATCAAACCATAATTAATATATTTGGTATTTGAGATCAATACTCATATGAATGCAGCAATAATACTTTTTTTGAGAATTCTAAGTCTAGATTGCCTGGCCTAACAGCACTCAAAGTCATCGGTATCATCTGCTGACAAACCGACGCACTCCTCATGATACCGTTTGCTGTATTTAATGCATTGCCTCATATCACCTATCTCGTCCTCTTCACAGCCATGACAGTACCAGCTCTTTTGCTTTTTTGAAGTACCACTGTTATTTTTGGCAGTATATTTCTTTACGGATGTGGTCTTTTCTTTCTTTGGGGTTGAGATCTTTTTTATTTTCTTTCCTTTACTACTTTTTTCAAACAGATCTTTCGTGACTGGAGTTCCTCTGTAATTAATGGCTTTTCTTCTAATTGTTGATGTTTTTTCTGTCAATTTGACCGGCGTGGGCATTAGCTGATGAAATGAAGTTGTTTTTAGCTGAGCAAGCGGTGCATTGTCTTCATCATCGTCTAAACTAGAACTACCGTGAATCGTGCGGTAAGAGCTTCCAGTATGCCTAATTGGGGTCTGCCCAGTTCTTCCGCCTGATGTTGATGCCGACGAAACTTCTGCTGGCGATTTATTACAGGGTTCTAAAGTCGTTGGCCTGAGGGAGTCCGAAAATTGCAAATTGTCTTTGTCGACGATATCAAGTGCAAGAAGCACTGGAGAGTCAGGAGGTTGCAAATTTTCTTCACCAACAGTATCAAGTGCAAGACACGTTGGAGCTTCTGTCAATATAGATGGAGCAAAAGCTGTTTCTGGAATAGCCTGGGGATTTAAGGGATATAAACCAGTTGCTTTAAAGCCGCTTGTGATATTATTGTGAGTCATGCATTTGGACCAGACGTTCGAAAGAATAATATTAAATCGTGCTTTAGTAAGTTTCTTGTCCGGATTTTCTTCCAAGAATGATAAAACTTCAGCATCCCAGTGGTGTTCAAATGACCGATAGACTGCTTTGTCGAGGGGTTAAAGTTCGTGGGTGGTATTCGACGGCAAACAGTATAAAGATATGTCGAGTGAATCTGCGAGTTCGACGATGGACAAATCTAAATGACAGGCTACCCCATCAAATATCAAAAGGCACTTTCCAGCACTTTTGTATTTGGCT
>CAKNYM010051100.1:180427-205272 GCA_932195095.1 Andricus curvator
GTATGTGTGTATTCCTACATGCATATACCTATTATACACATACTTGTACCGAACGTTATGCACGGTCCGAAGTAATCTCCAATCTGTATCCTCGCGTGCTTTCTGCCACGCGCATTATCGTGATCATTAATACGCATCGCAAGGGATTTATCGGCTGATAATTAATTTCAATTGCATAACCGGAGTTAATCGCTCATTAAGTCTGCTAAAAGCGTCGCACACTTAATTTTACAGTAACCTGATTCTTTTTCCCTTAACCTTTCCTTAATAGTTCTCACCAATCTCATAATTAAAGCTGATAACGAGAAAGCGATCAGCGAAGAAGGAAAAAAAGTATTGCTGATTAGAACGCGTCATGTACGTAAGGAATTATTTTTCTGTTTTGGCTTTTATACTAAAAAAAATGATGGAAAGTAATTATGAATCAGTTTACTTCATCTAGTGTAAGGTGTAAGTATTATAATTGAAAAATGTCTATAGGCCTGATATTTTTCAGATTATTTAAAAAAGTTATCTTGCAACTTGCAGTAGATCGTTGTTTTGCAAGTAACATTTTTTAAGGGACTTTTCACAGACTTTGGTAAAATTTCCCTTGACATTTCGTTTACCCGCCTGTGTCTCTTGATCACACTTTACAGACAACTTTCAATTTGTCATTCATTATATATAATTTTCTTTTTTAATAAAGTTAATAATGTTTGTGAATTTTCAGAGGTTTCTGAATATATTAGGAATATTCATATTAAATAAATTATCAATTGGTTGTTATCATGACGTATATTTATATCCGTCATTTGAAATGATTCAATCTGTTGAATTTGGAACTGAAAAAGGTCAGTTTTATATAAAGAATATAGTAGTTAAATATTCAACCAAAAATGTAGTAAGCTAGGAATCCCATTTAAGTCCCTCCTATTTAAGTCGTCCCGAGAATTGTTGCTGCAGCGGTTTCGGAGCCCGCGGGGTCGAGAGAGGGTTGATTGTTTACGTTCGGAGCGAGCGAATGTTGTGTTCTCTTTAAGTTAAGGCCATTTAAGAGCATGCCCGAAACTGAATTTAAATGGGATTCCCAGTGTAGTTAAATTTTCAACAAAATAGTTCGATTTTCAACAAATGATATTAGTTTTAACAAAAGTTATGAATTTGCCAAAAAATGAATGTTCAACAAATTAATTAAAGTTTCAACCAACTAGATGACTTTTTAACCAAAAAAGATGAATTTTCCACCAAGAAGATTATTTTTCTATTAAAAAAGACGAATTTTGAACAAAATACAAGATTTGTCAACCATAAATTGGAATTTTCAATTAAAAAAGGATTTATTTTCAAAAAAAAAACAGAATTTTCAATAAAATAGATCAATTTTCAACTCAGAAAGATGTAATTTTAACCAAAGAGATGAATTTTCAACTGAAACGATGAATCATCAACAAAAAAAAGAAATATTCAACAAAGTAGTTTAACTTTCAACCAAGATGTAAAATTTTCAGTAAAAAAATATGAATTCTCTACAAAAAATGTAATAGCTGATATTAGAACCAAAAATGATTTTAATTCCAAATGAAAAACAGTTATAATTTCAATCAAAAAAGATTTTTATTTTAAATTGAGAGCATCTGAATTCAACCAAAATATACGAATCTTCAGCCAAGTTTTATTTTCTACCAATAAAAACAAATTTTCAACAATTGAATGAAATTCCGACAAACTAGTTGAATTTTTATCTAAAAAAGATCAATTTTCAACAAAAATGGAATAGTTAAGATTTCAGTTGAAAAAATGATTTTCAAAAAAAAAAAAAAACAACGAACATGTCAATGAGAAGAAAACACAGGTTTATTTTCAGCTAGGTCTGGCTCGAAATAATCTTCACTTTACTAATTTTAAACTGAAGCACAAATAATCAACATTTTATAGGAGGTTGAAATATTCTGAATCGAAATAATCTACATTGTAAACAGCGCAGTCATGACATCTACAAATCGTCTTCAAAAAATTATTTCTGAAGAATTTAAATACAAATTGAAGAATTTTCTCAGAGTATCGTGTGTAGGAATTCCATACAGAATTTCCTTCGTAGAATCTTGCTACAGAAATAAATATGTAAAGAAAGATAAACATAAGAATTACTGAGAATGAGATACAAAATTTATCATCAGCAAACTTACAAAACTGCTAGATTTTTCATTATTGTTTTTCTACTTTAGAATGGTCCTCTTTGTAGAAAATGACATTTTTTAATGAAAATCTGCATTATCTTGTTTTTTGACAGTGACTTTTATCCAAATAATCCAATAATTAAGTAGGGTGAGTAAGGGTGTTTCTGTGTCCAAAATAAGGAATAATTTTTTTGTGGAAATAAAAACTCAAAAAGCTTTAAACCAATTTTCCATCCATGCAATCATTTAAATTCAATTTTACTCTTGAACAGGTAAAAATGAAAACCATTTTACAGTTTTCATTTTTTACCTTCTCGATAAATCATTTTATTTGAATTGTTCTTGCACAAAAAATGCAACGCAAACTAGTGCAAAGCTTTTTGACTCTTTCTTTGCACAAAAAATTATTTTCTCATTCTGGGCACAAAATCAGCCCTCACTCATCCTTCTCGTTTTAAATATTAATAATATTTCATTAAACTTAACAACATTTTAATTAAAAGTTTTATGAGGTTAATTTATTTATGAAAAAACTGCTTGATTTAATTTTCAAATTTTGAGCAAAAACAGAAACTATATGCCAAGTCATATCAAGATTATCAATTCTTATTTCTTGTCCCTTCTTGTTTGGCCTAAAGCTGATCGTATTCGAAATCTTAATGGGAACTTCGTTGGGTTAACAAGCTTGAAGATATCGTTCTCGCGGTTCAAAAGTAGCGAGCAAACAATTACGTAAATTAAATTCAAACACGCATTCAAATGAAGTGGTATCAGAAAAAAATTCCGGACGTAGAAGGAGACTCGAGGGGAGGCTTGTGACGAGACATAGTCGACGAGCGAAGGGTGAGACAGGCTAGCTACCAGACGAAAAAATTCCGAATATTTATGTTTCGTATTATTAGCGTACGTTCTGATATCTCGGTGGGCATCGCTAATTAGCTTGCGGCCGCTAGCCTTTCAGCAAACAGTGCTGGCTACTGTCTTAAGTTCCCGTAATCAAGATGGTGGCGCCAACCGCCCGGGGCGGTCGATTCCGAAACTAATTGCCTCGGCTAATTTATCCCGCGACATACGCGGACAGAGACTCCATTCTGGATATACCACGTAATCACGACATGAGATCTTTTTCCACGCAGGAAATCGCTTACGATTAGGTAGAATCAAAAAATTACCTTCTATGCTAAATTATGCGGACCGAAATCACGCGACTTGATTTCTACACCTTTCTGCCGTTTTTTAACTCAAGTGATTCATCGCACTCTCTTAAATATTCCCTTTGAAACTGTAATAACTTCTTAAGATCCCATTTTAATATTAGAAACCAAAAAGAAACTCTCCGCCTATCAAGAAACTTGCATGCCCTTCTTAAAATCAACTCAAGAAATTATTGTCATGGAAGGAATTTTGGAAAGGTGAACATCGAGAAAAAAGTTCTGCAGGTACTCAAGAGATTGCAATTTATTAAATAGGCTCTTCTATTATATCTTACTTACATTTATACAAAAATGAGAAGAAACCGCAGGCATCGGCCTACAGTTTTAATTACACATTTATCGCAGGATCACATATTTACAGAATAATTTGATCGTCGTCAGACGATATTATTTACAATTTATTTACAAACTCAAGACGCCCGGAGTTTCATGGTTCAGTCCGCTACTGGCGAGCATAAACCGCCAGTTCATTTCACGTCCAATTAAATACGACTCTGGCAATTATTAATTAGCGCGATTACTCGCAATCTCGTTTCTGAAACCATCGTCTGTAATCTATCCTTAGACTTGCGGGCCGTTTTTACTTTACACTTACAAACACGTTCACTGAGATTGAGACCGCCCAGATTTATTCATTCGCGTTTAATTCCAAGATCATTCCCTTGTAGGGTGCTGAGAAATAGGATGATGAGACGTCAAACCGGGATGGGACAACATTCCTACTGGATAAAGTCCTGCTGGTCCGAGAAGCCCATGATGAGATCCATAAAGTGCTGTATGATGTTGCCTTACTGCGGACATTCTCAGTTTCTCGATCTCTGCTTCTTGGAGACGCTTCGCCTTCGCTCTCCTGTTTTGGAACCAAATTTTTACCTGAAAGCGAGAAAGAGAAAAAATTAATACTTAATCCACTTTAAACCTTTCCCATATATAATCGTCCAAAGGTTTCACAGATAATGATAACTGATTTTTTAAATTCTCACCTGTGTTTCCGTTAGATGAAGGGACGAAGAAAACTCTGCCCTTTCAGCAACACTAAGGTATTGTCTTTCCCGGAATTTCTTCTCCAGCGCCAATAATTGTTGCGTGGTGAAAGGTGTTCTCGGTTTTCGATTAGGTTTGTGTTTCCTTAGATTACACTTGATTTTGGCTGGCTCCCCATTTTCTGCAAACAAAAAAGAAGAGAATACTGATTAAATAAACCTTTAACAATACCAAAAGAATCGAAAAGAAGAGGCTGACCGCAATGTACCGTTTTTGCAAGATGTAGGATAAACAAGCTATCGTTTATTTTCAGGACGTTATCCATAACAATTTTCCGTTGGCCCGATGCCGCAAACTAACTTCATTACGCTTTTTGCAGAGCAACCGCAAATTCCGGCTTTGAATTGTTCCCTAGTGAAACTCTTTTAACCGCGCCTATATCGCGGTGAATCTCAAGTAATTTGTTCTCTTTATGGTTTATAGACATAGACAAACTGTGAGATCAAGAATCTTTATAGAGGTCACGCATCTCGCACGAATTATCTCAGTTTATGCGAAAATTAAATTTGGATTCCTATATATCTTATCTCATTGATGAGAAATGGCAAAAACGAACAATGTATCCACTCAGCAATTATAGAGTAGAGAATGTATCTTATTGGTTTACCCATCCGTTACGCTATATTATGTAAAATCTTGCTCAATGATTCTGATTGCTTCGAGAGTTTTTTTCAACTCATACTGAACCGATAACCTCGCGAGACATGTAAGAGTCACGCAACAATTAACACTCCGGAAAACTTGTTTACTTTGCTTTCGACTTGTTTGCCGCCATTCAAGCCTACTTGATAGACACGTGCATATCGAATTTCATATCTGCAATATTTAAAACCCAATTAATTTGTGTCTTCTCTTCGCAGAACGCAGACTGTTTCAATATCTTGATTTTGAATTTATCTCTTAGAATATTCGATTACTAATTGAATATGTAAATTGGCTCTAATAAGAGTACATCAACCCTTGAAGAAAAGGACTCATTGATATATTCTTAAGGGCTTTGAAACAGAATAGCTTCAAAAGGCATAACAAGTCGAAACATTGAGGAATAAGGCTGGGGTCGAATATCCAAGTTACTCCCGAGATTTGTCCCGAAACAATTGACAGATTTGTAGGACAGAGTTGGATGGCTCGACGTCGCAGAGTCTTACGTGGGAGACAAAAGGCCATCGGCGTTTCTGAATTTCAAATTCGGCCCCGCCAGATACGGCCGCGAAGCCCCGTACGAGCTCGTTGCGTTGATCCTGCTTGCTGCTGTTTCGCGTCCTCCTTTGTATCGGTTCCTCCTCCGACTGGCTAAGGGTCCAATTAGTCTCGGCATTCGGAATCTTTCTTGGGCCACCGGGCCAAAAACGACCCGGACGGACTTTAATCCGGACTCGATCGGGAACGCATTCGAAATAATTAGCTGATTTTGCCGAGATAAGTGTCTTCCACGAAGGCAAAGATGATCGGACCGGCAAAACTCCTTTGTTCCCGTTGCGTAATGACGCGGCTACCGTCTTGTCCCAATCTCCTCTCTAGTTGAAGGAAATGGACTGATGGCCATATTTTTTCTCTTCCCACATACTCTAAACAAAAAAAAAAATGTCCTCATCTACATCACCCCATTGAAAACCGAGAACGCAAATGATAAAGATTTAATTTAGATGTTTACTTCTTCATATGACAGCTGCCATTACTATAATTCAGATGTTCACTTCCTCATATAATATCTGGCATTTCTATAAAGTTGTCATCGGATCGAAGACCCTGTGAATAACTATCTACACGTTACCCTCTATAAGATTCTATCTCGTGTATTCATGCACCGGATACAGAATTGTAGACATTATCTGCAACAATTCCATATTATACAAATTCAATATATGCATCTCGGATATCTTAATAACCCAAATTCCCTCAGATTTGTACCAGATGGTAGGCAAAAGATCACGAGCTCTCCTAATTCTACTTGATCGTAAAAGTAACTCGACTCGTAATTTCATTCTCATCCTTCAAGTACCAGGGCTTTCCCTCTCTGAAAGGCGAAATAAAAGATGGAGGCGTAAAAGTTTGAAGAAGCCGTATGTTTAGGGTGCTTCTTCCAAAGAGGCTATATTTCAGAATTACGACGCCTCGCCCTCGTACATATACACCGCCTCTCGTACTCGCAGACTCAAAGCTAAGAATACCACTCCCGAGTCATAATGTAAGTTAAACGGAGCTTTCCTCTCGTGGCACTTGGGATAGGCAATATTGCTAACATATAAGCAGTTAAAACGAATGTAATATAAGGAACGATAATGTAACATAAGAAACGAGTTGGCGGCGCGGATACCAAAGCCTGTCTAACCACACCGCCATCGACCGACGGTAGGCTATCGGCTCGCTTCTACAAACGATCTGTTCTGCAAATTAATTTTTGCCCGGTGGAATACCTATTTGTCTCTAGAGTCAGTCATTATAAGGATATAGGCAGCCTTTTTATCGGAATGCCTGTCTATTAACCGCTAATTCCCCTGATCCCCCACTCCTTTCACTTCTTCTTGTCCCGACGCAAAAACCGGATTTGTAATGAAGTGCGAATTTGATTACCCATCTGAATGGGCATTTAATATGCCTGCTTCTGTCCTCAGATGGGCAGAACCAGGAGTTGACCTTGATTTTTGTCGATTAAGTTTATTGCTTTTTATTATACTGGATATAATTGAGATAGTATTGTCAAAATTAGGAAATTGCGGGTCATTGGTTCAAGAGATGCTGCCAGAACTTTGTTGGATTTGAATACGTCCGACCTCTAGATATCTTTGATCTCATTAAAAATGGCAAATACACTTCCCTCTTAAGATTTAAATCGGAAGAACTTTTCCCATTAAGAAGCACATTTATTGACATGAAATGAATTGAAATAATCATAAGGTCACTTACCATTTAGAGGTGCATGATGAGAGTAGTGCGACGGGAAAAAGGTGGCGGCTGCTGCTGCCGCTGCTGACTGATGTCCACCCCACATCGCTGGATGTAGGCCAGGCGTGATCCCAGAGATGTTCCCAAGTGCAGGAAAACCACCAATATATGCTGGGGTGGGCCTCACGGGCGTGGGACTGGATGCGTGTTGCTGAAGATCCTCGACGTCAACCAGACTCGATTCATCATCCGCCACATCCTCGACGTCTTCACCTTCCGAACACCTTGAACGCCCCTCATCATTTGAACTCCTTGGGGACTGGGACCGACAATCACGAGCACCGATGATGGAATGATGTTTTGGTGATAGTGTAACTCGAGAGTCTGGGGTTTTTAAGTCCGTGGAGACTGGGGAGCTAGACATTCTGTAATCCAAAAGTCCAGAAAAGTTGCGATGAGTAGGCGATCCGGCAGTGAATTCTGGCAGGTCGTAATTCTTCGACGAAGTCCCATGGTCAGAAATGCTTTTTGGCGAGTCACAGGAGGCATAGTGGGGTATTCTTGGATCAGAATAATCCTTCAGGGACTCCGTGATGCTGTATCGGTGAGATCTCAGATCGGTGGATGTGTATTTGGATAAAGGAGATGATATGTGGTGAATTAGGGAATATGAATTGATGGGAGAGGATCTTGGAGATGGCGAGGAAGTACTGAGTCTTGAGGATGTATCTGATGATTTCCTGGTGTCAGCTAGCAATGATGCTACGGAAAAACTCAACCGATGAGCTGGGGTTGGCGATGCCTGAGGAGCCTGAGCCTGATTTGGGGAACCAGGACTGGTTGAGGGCGGTGTTACCGGAGATGTCATCCTTAAGACTGTCATTCTTAGACTTTGCGAATATGCTGTCTAAAATAAATCTTCTTAATAAACGATGCACGGTTTTAAAAGAGAATGTGTTTATCACATTTCCTTAAATGTTCTACTCGGTATATAACAACACTGATAATCTAAGTCACAACACTGATTGTTGAAAAGTCTAAGTTCGATCAATTCTTCTTAGAATTGTTGCACAGTCTATACACAATGTTTTTTTTTCCTTCAAGCACAGGTGCAGATTGAGGGCTAAGAAGGTATTAACAACACTTGATCACTTGGGGTTTGTTGACAGATGTAAAATTTAGTTGACAGAGAATCAGCTAACGAACCTCTTACCAAGTCGAGCTCTCCGAGTGGACTGGCTTGACCAACTTGCTGGTGGGACTGATTTTTTCCTTTTGCTGGCAGGAACTCGTGGTGGGGATCGTCGATGAGAAGAGGACGAAATGGAGGCGGGCTTTTACTGTCGAGGGCGTGGTCCCAGCTGCCGCCTCTGAAGTTGCTCTTCCACCTCGCGACGAGGGGAAACGGGCAAGTGGGTATATATTTTTGCGGCAAAGGGATAAGGTCCCCTCATGCAAATGCGACCTGGTGGCTGCAAAGTGGGGATGCTATAACGCTTTGAGGGGCAAGAGAGAGCAAATGACGGAGAGAGAAGGAGAGATCTAATCGACGCTTGCCTTCCTAAGTTGGCGACGGTAATGAGTGTAATTGACCAATTAGGCTCGTTGATTACGCGCGCTCCAAAAACATTTTTACTCCACAGACACTTATCGATATTTATATTTCAGATCGAGCGTCAAAGATATCGATTGTTCCCGTTACACTTCAAGGCCAAGTCGTGCGTTTCGTCACGAAAATTGTTTCTTCCATTTGACGGAATAAATTCGATTGAATAAATAACTACAGTTTACATGAACATTTATGGAAATTATTTTCTACAGCCGGCTTCACAAGAGGAAAACTAATTCAAATTTGTTTGTTTTTTCGAAAGACTTTTTTTGAATGTATAGTATTCTGGCACGAAAAAATCCCATTCTCGCGTCCATCACGTTCACGGTGTCCTGTGACGCAGTCGAGTGATAAGCGAAAACAAATGAGTCTCGATAGGGGATTTGATAAAAGCTTTCAAATATAAAACTCGCGGACGTTCTTTCATTTACGGGAATCCGCTTCGATTGTGAATCTCATCGAATGCACGTCGATCGGACGTGAAAGAATTTACTGTCTATGTCTATGTCAATCTCGTTTTCGTAACAACGTCAATACGATAACATTCCATTTCTATATGTGTAATTCTTTCAGAGTGAAAAAATAATCTATTTACAAAAACCAGTTTTGCATTGAACAGTTTTTCACAAAAGGGATTTGTATGAAAAGAGTTTCTTCACATTTCAGATATTCCGGTATATATAAAATCTGAAGAAACTGAAATGCTGAATCTAATAGTGTTTTACATATATAAAGAAGGTTTACTTTGTCTGGCTTAACCCAGGGGTCACATTTTATCCAAGAATGGTAAAGTTGCTATAAAAGGAGTAAAAGTTGTTCACGATAAGACATACCTTCCCGATACGAGGAGAACGAAAAGGTTAGGGTATCGTTATTAAGTATCGTCTTGAGAATAATTACGGAGGACATGAGAGAGATCAGTAGATGCTTTTTCGAATGGATAGAGAGGGATGGTCCAATTTGGATGGTTACCAATGCAAAACGATACGTTTAATAGATAGGACGTGTAACCAGCGAACAACCCAACATAATGAGGACCACCCGCCAGACCCATAAGACCACTTGGTGAACGTACACGGTGTCAGCAAGTTTTGTTCCTTACTTCTTTCAAACCAATTGTAAGACTGAATTGCTAACAGCTCTTGATGAATCGAAAAAGTTCACAACATAAAGTCGAACTACAGCTAATTGAGCTAATATAGATTTATCATTTGTAGGTTGAACAAAATCAATAGAGACTATTCAAATTGTAATTTTCAAGTAGATGTTATTGAAAAAATTAGACAGTTTTATCCTTTGACAAAGTGGAATGATAATCAAAGCTTAAGAAGCAATGAAATTGTTCAAACACCTAATGCCAACTTAAGAGACACTTAGCTCTACAGACGAATTTTAAAAAAATTGTCAAATGTTTTCCTTCCTAATTATCACTAAGAAGAAGAGAGATGCTAGACGAGGATAAGTGTTTGCCTTTTTTGTAGAAAAGTGTCTACACACTGAGAAGTAAAGCTATTCGATTAGCCTCTTTATGCCTCATTATTTAGATAGTCACTGTTCGTGTGGTTGGTTAGATTCAGGTTTACACAGTTAAGATCATAACTCAACGCTCGTGTTGACTTTTCTCGCTGCCAACGGATATCCACCGTGTAATTAGCTCCTCTTTGCAGTTTCTACAGTTCAAATAATTGTAATGAGGAAGACAAACCCATTCTGTGTGAACGCATTCTGGGGTACTTAGAACTATCATCTTGAGGATTCTGCGAGAACATAAGGACAAATTTAACTTGTTAATGGAGAGGTAGGTGAAGAGGAAGCAGTATAAGAACACTATTTACGACGATTATAATTTTAAAAATAAATGAGACAATGAAAAACTATCGCAATATATATCGCAAATTGGTGTTAGGTTTAGTTTTCAAACAACATCACTTAGCGTTTAACAGAAATATGTTTTCTTCTTTCAGCTCTGGGTCCCCTCTTTATCGTCCTCGAGGAATCCATTCTTGTGAGTCACGGACATACATCAGAGACACCCTGTTCGTAAGTACATACTGAATTTTGCGCGAGGTTTAGGCCACGCTGTCCGTTAATTATTAGCAAGTCGCTATATTGAGCATGAAAACAGTATTTCTTTCGGCCTGTGGGGAAATGGGACGAAATTCAAGTCAAATTGGCGTTAAAATTGCAATCACGGTGGTCCTGTTTCCTCCTTTCCCTTCTCTTCTGCTTCTCTTGTTTTCGGTCGCTGTCGACCACGGAATTAGCTCTTCTATTCTCAGAGAACTTCACTCGTCTACGACTCTCCTCCCCGCGCCAGGTTAAACAACGGTGGCAACTTTCAAAAATTCGGACAACCGGGATTCTCATGATGTCTATTTGAATCTCAATGACCTTGGGATAAATTTATTTTGTAATGGTCAATAGAGTTTTGAAATATTTTTTTGCAATGGGTTAAAAGGATTTGTGAGTTACCTTCTACTCTGAATTTTTAAAAGTTTTTTTCGAATCAGGAATAAATAGGGACGTTTAATTTGACATATCACTATACAAAATTTCAGGAATATTCTAAACAACTGGGTAGGTGAAATTCCCTATTTTGTATAGGAAAATTGATATTCTCATAAATTTTGGAATTTTTCCATTATTTAGGAAAAATTATCGTTTTCAAAAGTAATATTTCCATTATTTATGGTAATTTTCCCAATCACTTAGGACTTAGCGAATAAAGAAACCTCATGGCATTTTTTGAATTTGTCTACTTTTTAAGTAATGTTACCAGTATAAAGTTGGAAATGACCCGAAATACAATGGGTAATTTTTCTTCAACCATTTGTAGTTTTCCTATTAAAATTAAAAATATATTTTTTCAATAGTTGTGAAAAATTCCCGTTTTTGTAGGGAATATTTTTATTGTTTACATCAGAAATTTCTCAAATAAGTTAGAAAATAAGGAAACCCTGGAAATTCTTATTTCGATAGTAAATGTATGCTTTGCAACATTCAGTAGTTCAGGACAAATTTTATATGGCTATTACAATAATTTTTTTGAATTTTTGAGCTTATAGTTTATGTGGCATCATCATTTGACAAAAAATATTCATTTGTCTCAAAAACCATTTCTTATTAGCATTACCACTTATCATGATTTTCATTTGCCTAAATTATCGTTAGCTGTGATGTTTATTTTCCCATTTATTATTTGATGTGATAATCATTATTATAATTTGCAGCTTGACCTACTGCCGTTATTTGGATTATTTATAGAAATACTTTTCTTTTTGACTTGTATTTTTATTTGTTCAAAAGAACGCCCGCGCCGTAAAAAATATATACCGCGAAATTTGGATTCAAAATTCTGATTTTGGTTGCATTCGATTTTTGCGACGAAATTATTATACCGGGTGATAATTTAAGCAAATGAAGATTGGGACAAATACAAATTCAATTTGGAGAAGACGATGCAATTAACAAAATTATAAATTAAGTCAAGCGGCAAGTCTGAAAATTGAACAATATTTAAAATAACAATTCAGACCAATTTGTATACAATAAATACAATGGCAAACAGTAATTCCAAAAAATGACAATTAGGTCAAGCATAAAAATTCGGTCGAATAAAAATCAGGAAACGTGACAACCCATACAAATTGAATAAGGATTCGGTCATACAAACATTATGGTGAACGGTAATCTGTAAAAATTAATGTTGGATCAAATGAGCATTTAAAATAATAAAAATGAGGAAAATAATTCGCGTAAATTAAAATTATGGCAAATGCTAATTTGTCCAATTTAAATGTAGGTCAAATGAAATGTTGAAAAAGTGAGAATTACCCCGAATTATGACGCATGATTATTCGGCCGAATGGAAAATTTGATCGCAGGCAAATAAAATGTATGGCAAATGTACTTTCTTGATGAGGAATGTCATAACATGCTAATAATTGAGCGGTTAGTGCAATAATAATAGCCTCCCGAATACAAAAACAGTCCCATTGGGAAAGTACTGGGTATGATAGGAATCAATGCTTTAGTACCAACTTTCTTTAAAAAAATTTGAAGTCCAAATAGAGACGAAAATACTATAAAAGTTCCATTTTATTTTCTTCGAAATTTTCAGAAATTCTTATAATACTTGAATCTTAAAAAAGTAGTGCTGAAATAGGACTAGAGTACCAAAAATGTTCAAAATATGTCCGTTTCACGTTTAGGACAATAATACCGAAGAAGTTTCACATACTTTTTTTTTAGCAGAACTTTTCTAGGGCGAAATAGCGGAAAAGTCCTATTCAATACTTTTAATTGTTTATTATTATTAATTATATTTAGGACTCGTACAATAAAAAAATAATAAATAAATGAGACTTTTCCGGTACTTTGGCCATATAAAGTCCAGCTAAAAAAAAATTAGGTGCAACTTTCCCGGTATTTTTGTCCTAAAAAACTCCTATTTTAGCAGTACTTTTTTGGGACATAAATCCCATCAACACTTGTAAAAATTATTTGAAAAAAGTGAAATTGTTCTAGTATTTTTGTTCTGAAAAACTCCTGTTCAAACTGGACGTATTTTGAACTTCTTTGGTATTTTGGAGTTTAGTTCAATTTCAGCAGGACCTTTTTGGAACATAAATCCCATGACCTCTTGTAAAAATGTTGAATAAAGATAAAATCGAACTTTTCTAGCACTTTTGTCTAACAAATTATTAAGGACTTTCAAAAATTAATACAAAATTAAGTAGAACTTTTTCGGGACTTTGCCCTGAAAAAGTCTTGGTGAAATGGGCCCTATTTTGATCTTTTTTTGGAAAATGAATTCCATTAGCACTTGTACAAATTAAAAAAAAAAATTGGAACTTTTCTACTAAAAAAAAACAACTTTTGTCCCTATTTGAACGCTTTAAAAAGTCTCAAAGAAAAGTTTTTACTTATAAATACTGGCTCATCTCACATCCATTATTTGAGCGGGACTTTAGCCGAGATTCCAATGGGATCTTGATGGGACTTTTTTACTCGGGCTACTTGTATTTTCAGAAGTCACGTGTCCTTTATTTGTTTTGCACATAACTTCATTAAGAACAAATGTAAAATAAGTGACTTCTGGAAATTCAAGTAGAATGTTATTGCATCTAACCGATCCATTGTAGTAATTACTTATATAAACAAGAACTTCAGGAAGGTCATAAACTTTCATAATTTTACCAGATTTCAATTGTCAAATTTCTCAATCGAAAACACTTTTTTTCTTCCTTGTTTATAGTTTCTTTTTTTTAGAAGGTTAAGAGCTTTCTTAATTTATCAGGTTTTCATTAACAAATTTTAACTATTGCGAGATACATGCGCCGTGAAGCCACCTGGCAAAGCCAGCTTCAATTATCGTACAATAATGAATAGAAAAGGAAAAATTCTACTTCCCTCCTGGAATGCAAATTAAATTAAACTCAATAAGCTCAACTAAACTATTATTTTCATTAACAAAAGAAATACTTGCTTGATTCTACAAGTAGGTATTAACTGACATTATAAAGGAATTTATCAGAAATTGTGAAAGCGTTTTCCTGTAATGCACAGCAAAAACAGTTGTAACAATCCTAATCGGTTAGCGTTCGCGATGTAGAGTCATTGATTCGTTATTCTGCTTCTATACGTTTGCCCTCTGCGCCACCTCGTATTGCTCTCTACGAGGCATTTTAATGAAGGCATTACAGAGGTAGGTACGTCGATATCGAAAATAAGATTCGCAAAAGAACCGGCGTTCAGCTCTGATCTGCCTGGGAGTAAGTAAGTACACAGAGAGCTGTTCGAAACAGCAGCGTCGACCATTTGTTTTGAGATTTCTCCGTGAGTTCGCGTGTATGTTAGTTACGTATTTGCATCCTACTTCATATGTATGGATCGACATATATATTGTGCATCAAGGTGGATTTGAATGTGTTTCGAGGGATTTGTGTATATGTATAAGGTTCGTCACAGGTGTAAGCGCAGCGACCGTAAGCGACTTCGTTTCCCGGCTTTTTGCAAAGCATCCGCCCGCTCGCGTAGCCAATAATTGAATATCGGAGGGAGAGGATTTTAGAGGGGGATTCTAAAGAGGAGGAAGAGGGATGGGGAGGTAGGAGCATCCGATGGAGCATCGGAAGAAGAGGGTGAGCGACACTGCGAAAGGCGAGTAGCATATCACGTTAGTGTTGGTGCCGGTTTGGACGTTCTGGGAGAAAATCGATATTTTAATTGGACAAAATAATTGGAACGAGCGAGCGAGCGAACGAATGGAAGATCGTAATCTCCGGGTATATGGACCCCCTTTGTGAATTGGCGAGTCCCTGTGCATCCCGCAGAATATACTCCTGTCGACGCCCTCGCTGCACCTTTCCGCTCGCACCCACCCTTATTTTGCCATTGCACGTTTTACAGAAAAATCCACCAATATCCCTATAAAGCGTAGGTGGCAAAGTACATGTGGATTCTATAGAGACCGAATGTATTGGCAATAGAGCTGAACAGTCTTCTCACCTACGAGAACGTTATAGAATATTTGTGATTAACCATTTTCATACAGGAGACGTTCCTCAAAATGCCTTACATTCTAGAGCGCATTTTTCTACCGGATTTTAATAACGGTCCGTCCACAAACAACGCTACCAATTTCAGGGGGGGGGGGTGCAAAAAAATACGTTTGGTGACAGGGGTGGGGGGGGTGTCCAGTGGAAGTAACGTTACGAACTCAGATAATTTCATGATGATAAATTTCAACAAAGTATGGGACTCTGTGTGGCCCCTCACTTCTTTTGCTTGCAACTCGCCCAAAAAAATCTTTAAATTGTTTGACAAAAATCAACTAAAAGCTGAAAGCCTTCCGAATACAAGGATATGATCACTTTTATCCTAAAAAAATTTTGTCAGTAGTTAGAAGGCAAAGCGTCCCAAAAAACATAGTTTTTCAGCCTCCTTTTTTAAGTCTCGACTTTTACCTGTTCCCAAAACAAAAAAATTCTCATATATTCTTTCAACATTCTTGCAATACATTTCTCAAAATTATGAAATATTCAATAATTTACTTTTCACGGGAATTTATTTATAAATACTTTATCTTGAGAACAAATGAAGATAAGAGCCCATTTGATGGCTCTACAGTCTACATGCGTAGTTTCGTGATGCGAGTGTATAGTTCAAGAATTATGATAAAATCGCTGTTACACTGTAAAAAAATCTTTTGTGATATTTACAATTAGATTGTAATTTCACGAGCAGTGTATTTTAAATTACAATGTATAACCTGGTAAATATACCAATTTCGCTCCGAAATTCACGATCTACTCCAACTTCACCCCATGGAACAGTATGAAATAACTGTCCGATGTAAATTTACTATGTCTGACGATGGAAATTATTTGATCAGCGTGGCACGTAGTCAATTTACGTTAGTGAATAAATTTGAATATGCTTATAAATTAACACTTTTTTTGGTAAAGTTGCAGTATCTAGCATATAATTTCACACACGGGTAGTATTGTTACGTCTTGGCATCCTGAGAAATTACAAACAGGACATAACTCGACAACCCATCGACAAACTGACAGAAAGACATGGCGCTTTGGACTTTATCATAAAATTACGTCTGAGAGCCTCTAATATTGCTCTAATAGTGATGAGTTCTATGCGAATAAAAAAAAATGTCTTTTATTCAAAACGATACCTGAGAAAAGTAATATGCGCTTTATTTATCCTGATACAGTGTTTGAAAATTTATAACCTCACGAACATAACCTCAAAATTGAAATGTGGTCCTGATAATTTACGTCCTGCATTTTTTTTTACAAAAGTGTGTAAATTTACATCGTCGCAAGTAGGTCAAAAAATTTCCATCGTGGTACGATGTTAAATTACACCAACTTTTTTTACAGTGTACGCAAGAAATATCATTTTGAATATTTCTAAACTTAATCAGTCTTGCGTCGAAGGCACAGCAGGTAAGGTGGTAAAAAAAGTAACCTTTCGATGATAATAGTAACTCCAGCAGCAAGCCGACCTCCCTGAATAGATGTGACAACAGAGTTACTATTGTCATCGATAGGTTACTTTTTTGTACCACAACCCCCCCCCCCCCCCCCTGTGCCGCTCACATGCCCACACTGATTAAAGTCAAAAATATTCGAAATTATATTTCTTGCGTAACAATGATTTTATCATCAATTTAATTATTGCACTGCACTCTCACTTTAAAAGTGCATATTTGGAGTTATTAAACGGCATCTTATCTTCATTCGTTCTTAAGATAAGGTATGTGTAAGTAAATCCCCGTAAAAAGTAAATTATTGAATACTTCAGAATTAAAAAAAAATGTATGACGTTAAAGAATGTTAAAAGAATTTCTGTGCATTTTTTCAGATTTTTCCTAACGTCGACCACGTTCTAGGAACAGGTGAAAGTCGACGCTTGAAAAGGGAGGCCGAAAGAACCCTGTTTTTTTTATGTTTCGCCCTCTAACTATTGACAAAATTTTTTTAGGATAAAATTGATCATATCGTTGAATTTGGAAGACTTTGAGCTTTCAGATGATTTTTTTGAGCCCCAGATGCAATCAAAAGAAGTGAGGGACCTCGACTTTTGGCCCCAACTTTAGACACGCGAAAAAACGCAGAATAAACGTAACATCCGTGTTTATCCCAACGTTACTTTCGTGACAGGGGGAGGGATAAGAACAAAAATAAGATCGTCAACGAGAGGGACGCGGGGGTCAAACATACACGGAAAAAATTTATCCGTAAAAAAGTCACGAACTAGTAGCTAGGTCTCGGATATGAGAAAAATCCATCGGATATTTATGTATTTTCGTAAATAACCTACGTACTTTGAGAAAGATTGACGAACTCGATGTGAAAATTCTAAAACGGTTCATCACTTTTTTTTACGTGAATAATTACAAAAATATTACGAGTGATTGGGAAAAGATTCTCAGAGCACTCACGAGCTTGCCCGACAAATCTGGGAACTCGAAACTAAGTCTCCCTGTACGTGGCCCACGCACACACGCGCGGTGCGTGTGTGCGCTCGTATGTGTGCCTCGAGCTCGTCGGATGAGTGGCTAGAAGTTTTATAATACCTATTTTGTTTGGCCTCGATGGCTGCGCGTGTTTACGCACTCCTGGTTTATGTTTAGAAACTGGTGCGTCAGCAGTGTTTTGAGGTTCGAATCTTCTGAGTTGCGAATTTATAAATTAATATAAAATTAAATCGCACAAATAAAATTTTTCCTCTTTTTATTTCAGTCTGAAATTTTCAGGAACTGTTCCTAGGAAATTCGAACTGTTCGTAAGAAACTTCGAAATTTATCCATATATTTCTCATAGAAATAAGGATTTAATGTTTCATTTTTTTATCTCGTATCCGAGACCTAGCTACAAGTTCGTGACTTCTTCACGGATAAATTCTTTCCGTGTAGCCCAAAACTGGTAACGTAGTTTTTGGACGGGCCCTAAGGTGTTAACGAAGAAAAATCGGTTGATGATGGAATGCTTTAAAAAATTTGAGTTTCAGAAACAAAAACCACGTATATTTGGACCACAAAAATTTGTAGTAGACAGACTTTGTGACACTTGTCACGGACCTCAAATTTCCAACTCCCCTAAAAGCGTTAAACTCTTGAAAAAGTCTCAGTGGCGCTAAACAGCCTAATGTGATTCTGTGGAAGCGGAAGTGGCAACGCGTGACCAATTATGCGGCGAGCACAAATATTTTTGCTTCGATATTTCATCCCCGCCTGAAATGGAGCGTCTCAAAAAAGGGAGAGATGCCGGGGTCCTATGCTGGAAGGGTCTTTCTTGACTTGGTTGGTTTCAGTTGACACCTCAACACGTGCGCGCCATGCGTAGCTAGTTAAGAGCCACCATGGCGCCTCATAACCCTGCACCTCCGGCCACTTCACCTCCTTCCATGGCGCTATGGTTACTTCTTTAGTACTCGAGGAACCGGTTCCCCTCTTTCCGCCCCCGCTGTGGTTTACGGACCCCTAATAGTTCATTTGTTTCGACAGTGTTCCGCACTCGCTTCCGGTTGTTAAAACCCTCAAAGTCGTAAAGATAGATACCTGCACTTTGATCTCTCAGAGCCTTAATCGTCGAATTACACTTGAGCTATATTTTTCCACACTTTCAAGTGCTTGACAAATTGACAGCATTTTATCTTCACTATAATTCTAGAAACTAGAGATCCCCTTTTTTTGTTACCCTTTTGCGAGTTTGTCAATTTGTCTGGAGGCAAAAAGTATTCGCAGATGCATAAAATTACGGTTCTAATTTATATTCACATCTGGTATTTTTTCTTCAAAACGTCCTCCCATTTATTTCTACATACTTTTTGCTTGTTTATTACTGAAATTTATTGAGATACGTTTGTTGAACTGGTCCACTTCTTTTAGAAAATTTGACCACTTGCGAGTTAAGCTACGAAGCCAGCTAGCTGCGACAATTTCAACATCGTGCTGGAGTAATGGAAAAATTAAAATTAAAATTGATTGAATCCATTTCAAATCAGGCAGGTTTTACATTATAAGCAGCAGAATCTTTCAGCAAATAAATATGTTGTTTTTTTTTAGAGTAAATTATAGGCTAAACTTATAGTCTTATACTGTCCATGAGCTCATGGAGCTCATGGATTTAGGTGCCGTAGGGCACCTAAAAAACTAGCGGTTTTCGTCTTGCTCATGCCTCTACATTTGTTATGATGATACGAGAACCATTGAACATTATTACATTTTCTTGGGCACCTTTTGAATAGGAGATTTTAAGATTCACTTTTTGTAAATTTCATGTTTTTACCATTATTTTTTTTTTTTGCCAAAAGTTAAAATTCATATTTCTAGTAATTTTCAGAATAAAAATATGTGACATTAATTTAAGATTTTGGTCGCATGAATCGTTAGAGAAGAACATTGGAGGTTAGTATCACACATTTTATAGCCTTCCAATTTGCCTATGTTGAAATCGTCTCAATTTTCCCCATTCCTAGTAGGACAGTGGTCCTTTAAGGAACGGTTAAGATTTTCCGCACTTTTGCGTCCAGAAAAACTATGTCCGTCTAGCTAGGCCCCATTGTCTTATTTGAACCAGGCTTTAGTTGGGTCCTGATTAGGATAAAAGGACGGAGAAGTTGTAGTCAGGAACTAGTCAGGCCTTAGTCAGCATGACCCAGATGAACTTCCTGAAGATAACGCAGTAATATGTGGAATGCAGTGCCATCTTCAAAAGTTTATATCCACAAAATTATACTTTATTAAACACGCGTATGGCTGCCCGAACTGCACGTGACAGCAGACTAGCTTTTATTTTCAATTTTCATCCGAAGCATCCGAGTGTTTAATGACTATAAACACGTGTTTTTAATTAAAATAACGCAATTGGAATTTTGAATTAACAAAGTGTCAGTAATAGTTTTGTTCAATTTTATTTAATATATATTAAATAAATAAATAATAAAAACAAAATTAAAAATCGTCGTCCTTGGGTCGCTCCTTGTTCTCAGGGTGCACGAGACTTTTGTCGGATCATCGTATTGAATTCCTCGCAGACTATAACTATATCACGGTCGTGAGACGTGGTTATAGCTAAAATTTTACCGCGATTTCGCTGGGAGCGGATGCAATTTTTCAGATTAGCACCCGCTCCCGGCGAAATCCTGCGGTTGTCCTCATGACAAACTTTTAACTATATAATAATACTAAATAGAGTATATATGAATATAACCACCAAATTTTAATATATATTTTTTCACCTTTCACAATAATGTTATTTTATTTTAAATAAGGGTAAAATTGTTTTTAATATGTTAAATATAAAGAAGCTTTTTTTGTATCGTGTAAGTAAAGCCATTGGAAAATAAGGATTGTCATAATAGAGTACAAATCTTCAATATGCAGATGTTGTGTGATACAAATAATATTTGCAACAAACGATTTTGAAGCAACTAGATTAACTTGGTGCATATTTTTACATTCTCATCATTTATTACAGAGAAAGTGTTAGAATTGTCAGAAATTTCACAACTCATTTTTTCAACGGATCTCCACGTTTTGAGTCCCCCTGAAGCCGAAAATCAAGTTTTGGCGATGGCGTCTGTCCGTCCGTCCGGCCGTACATCCGTTAACACGATTACTCTCGAAAAAATGAACGGATCAAAACGAGCTTTGGCACACTTTTTTAGATCCTAAAAGAAAGAACGAGATCGTTAATCAGCCATTTTGAATAGAAATTCAAAAATTTAGAGCATTTTCAAAATGTTGAATACCATTTTTTTCAAAATTTAAAAATGTACGGCTATTTGTATGATTAAAGAAGCCGAACAATTTATCCTCATGACTTTTTTCAATCAAAAGAAAATTATCAGAGTTATAGCACTTACAAAATTTTGAAAATCAATCGAAAATCAAAATTTTAAGCCAAACAACGTACAATATGAAAAAAAGTCAAGAGCAGAAAATAACGAAAAATCAAAAATTCCATTTGATGGTCTACCTATGCAAGATACGGGAAAAGATGAACAAACAAAAATTGTGCTCCCAAAAAAAGATCTACAAATTTTTTGTTGGAAAAACGACACAAGCTACGAAAAAAAAATTAGTGAACAAAAATTGTGCACCTAAAACACATCTACAATTTTTCTATAATTCGCTTTTTGATAGGGCACGTATAGTTTTGTTTTTAATCATAAAAAATGGGATTAAAAATGAAAATGAAAAATTTGTGAAAAAACGACAAAAGGTACGAGAAAACATTGAGAGACAAAAGTTGTTCACCCAAAAAAGAGATACAAATTTGTTATAATTTACTACATTTTCATCGTTTATGATTGAGAAAGTATTAGAATTGTCCGAAATTTGACACCACAAAATTTAAATTTCGAACCAAACGACGCAAATTACGAAAAAATTCTTAAAGAACAATTATAGCTTTCAAAAATTCCTACAAAATTTATTTGAACTATTTTTTGATGACACTTGTAATTTTAGTTTTATTCATCGAAAATACTATGGAAAAAGTCAAAAATTTAAATTTTGAGCAAATAAACGACGCAAAATATGGGAAATAGTTTTTGGAGAAATTTCAGCGTTTGAAAATACTTACAACATTTCTTTGTACCATTTTCTGACAGAACTGCTCGTTTTTAATTTATTTAGCGAAATTGATATGAAAAACTCGAAAATCCCAATATTACGCCAAAAGACGCGAGACACGTAAAAAATCTAAAAGAAGACTTGTCTGATATTTTGTTTTATCCATCAAAAATGATATGAAAAAAATCCTATTTTTAGCATAACAGCGCGAGATAGGGAAGAAGGTCTGAAGAAAGGATTGTAGTTTTTTATTTTTTAATTCAAGGTAATTCAGAAAATAAATGTACATTTACAAATGTCTGTCAAAAATGGAGCGCGTAGCGCGAGTATCACGATGAGAATGTGTACCTCAAAGCCTACAGAGCTTTGAGCAACTCAATCTTTAACTATACTTATAATTAGGTATAAAAAAATCAGAATATGAAGACGCATATAAATACTGGGATCTAAAAGAGATCTTTTTGATAAAGTTTCATTCAAGCATTCCAAGTGCAAAGATCAAATATCCAAGCGTGAAGCGCGAGATCCGACAGATGCGCGCCCTAGGCGCGCTCAAATTTGCGAGCGAACAAAGCCGCGCGCGCAGTGTGCGATGAGAATGTGCCCGCGCAGCGGGCAGATTTTTTACTCTGAAATTAATGAAAAATATGAATAAATTTTGTTTGTTTTTGCACTTGCTGATGGGAAAACAAACCGAATTTTTTTGAAACGAGTAGTAAGTGAAAATACCTAATTTGAGAAAACAAATTCCATGAAATTAGGAGTATCTGAAATTTGTCGTCATATATATTTTGCATTGTTTACCACAAAAATTAAAAAATTATATTTTAAGAAAAAAAAATTTCCTGGTTTGAAAGATTGGTTTGCCCGCATAAAACTGACAAGATGCCTTTTTCTATTAGCATTAACTTAAAAAAATATTGAAAAAAATAAAAAAGGTGGTGTTTTCCAGAAAACGTTCTTTGCGAATTGAAAGCGCAATCGTAGGCAAGCCCGTGTGGACAAATTTCGTGGCGCTGCACTGTTTCTGTCCAGTCCGCCTTGAGTCGACACTGGCACTCCACAGGCTGACTGTCCAGTGGCTAGACTGGGATGTAACGCTCGGATCGACTAGTTTCTAGACAGATCGGCTATTTTGGTAAAAAATAATTAATAATTAAATAATATAATTATTTTTTATGTCATAAAAGTCCAATATATAGATTTTGCAGTTAATTAAAAATATAAAAAAAGTTTTTGTACAAAAAAAAAGAAGAAATGAGTTCCCGCAAATCTCTTGTACATACGCCGGGTGTCGAACTTCTGATGTAACTTCCTATTATATTGTTGTAACTTTGTCCCGTTGCCTTAACACCTCGGCCATCTAAAAGTTAAATTTTTTTTCATTTTTGTCGGATATGAATTTCAATTCATCACATCCTAATATTTATTTGAATAGAACATGGACCATTTTTAAACATTAAAAGTGCTTGATGTGTGAATAAATCATTGAAAAAAATAAAGTTTGTATGATTTTCTTGCGGTTAGACTACTACGAAATAATGATTGTTTATTATTTCAAATAATTAATACGTTAGGCTTAATTATTATTTACGCAATCAATGGATAATTAAAATAAATTGAATAAATCATTTATGTTCAAATTTGATTTTCTGGAATATCATCAAAATTATACATAGCATTATACATATTATAATTATTAGAAATTCAATATAAATTTATTCTAAATTGACTAAATAATTTAATTGAAAAAAAATGTTTTCGAACATTCTTAAAAAAATCGTTCTTAAGAATACAGTTCTTGTATTAAGATTTCGATCACCTTCAACCATTATTGATTACTATTTTAAATATGTATTGGTGTACAATTAATTATTGCTTAAGCATTTGTGCGATTGTGTATTGTAATTTTTTAAATCTTTTATTAAAAAATGATTATTTTCTGAATTCACCTCTGTAATTTTTGTTTAAGTCCAAACCGTGATTCTATCTAGAAACTAGCTAAAATCTGGACAATCTTTATATATTCAAATTCGCAACGAACTCCTAGATAGCGCCAAGACTGGGACTAGGCAGCAGAAAGTTTTGAATTAAACACGTAGCAAAACTAGACAGCACCAGTGAAGCGCCAGGCTAGTATTGCGTGAATAGACCGGCTTGAGAAAAACTGTACTGGCTTTAGCATGATTCAAGACTGCCACGAAATTTTTCCACACGGGAGGTGAAGGCGTACTTGTAGGCGAGCAGTAGATGGAGCTCAAAACGAGCCAAAAAAAGTTTACGAGCGCGCCCCATACATTATTTTTTCCGGTGTTGATATGAAGAAATATAAAAAGAAGTTGTTGAATATCAGAAATCACAGAAAATTTTGGTAATTTTGGAAATTTCTGATAATTTTATAAATTACAGAAAAATTTCTGGTATGTTTATAAATTACCGAAAATTTCCGAAAATTGAAAGTACCCCAAAATTTTCAAACATTCAAGATACCAAAAAAATTTTTTAATTATTTAGAAATTCTCGGTAATTTATGCTAATTTATGGGTAATTTATAATAATTGATCAGTAATTCATGGTATCTTATAACCTTGTGTTGGACTAATCACTACTCACAATCACTCTTTTGATTAAACGTCAACACGATAGTGAGGTTTACCACTCCTAAAAACTGCAGTTGTGAAGATTAGCCATACAGTGAAAAAATTGTTATGCCCATGTTAGAAAAATAAGATTTTCTGGAAAACTCCACCCTTTTTACTTTTTCTTATATTTTTGTACATGGGCTGCACTCGAATTGCGGTCCGCGGTCAGAAAACCCTTCATTTCCA